>BPLQ01010951.1:0-192005 GCA_021605075.1 Caerostris darwini | reverse complement strand
CATGACCCATGCGTCTAGCTCCAACTAACATTCCGCGTTCAAAGTCTGTTAATTCCCGTCGTGCGGTCATCATCACGTCAAAACCTCTTCACATGAATAACTTGAACAGAAATGAAAGCTCTGCGAAAGCACTGCGCATTTATACCTGTTCTACGCGAGGCTACTGCCATCTGCAAATTTGCATATTGCTGTCCCATGACTTTTGTCACTTCAGTGTATATTCCAAAACAATATTGTTAAATTGAATATTTAACTTTTTAATCATATCATCATGCGAAAAATACTTTGAAGCTTGATAAAATACTTTTGAAGGTTGAAAACCAAGAAAATAAATTTTTAAAAAATTAAAGATAAATTAAGGAAAGAGATAATTGTTCCAATTTATCTTTTAAAATATTTTTTTTAAATAATTGATTTTAATTTTTTAAGTTTGAACAATATTCAATCATAACATGAAATATAAAATAACACAAATATTAAATAGATTTCATGATCTAATTTTATAAATGTTAGAATATACTTCTTTAAAAACTAAATTAAAATTAAAGATAAAATAAACAAAGAGCTCATTATTTCAATGTATCTTTAAAAATATTTTTTTTAATTAAAACATAAAAACTATGTTTTTAATTACAAAAAAATAACAATATAACAATCGCTAAACTGTAATTTCCTGCAATACATTGTTAATAGTTATATTTAATGACTTAAAATTATTCCTTTATATTTAACCAGTATTTAATTTTAGATTAAGGAATAAAGGTCAGAAAAGTGAAATAAAAAGACTCTTTCATATTGATTTCCCCCACATCATTAAAAATAAATTAGCAGCATTAATACAATTAATTTACAAAAAGTCTCTAACAACAATTTTCCAGTTTTAGAAAGAAATGTAATCATTTTCCATCATTAATGTCCTAAAATGTTTATGATAAATGAGCATTTTTATTCTCAACAAGAATGAAAAATTAATTAATCTTTCAGATTAAATAACAACAATAAAAAAATTAATATATTTTTTTAACTATTACTTGAAATATATTTCCTTTTTTTTTCTAGAGAAAAAAAAGCAAAATAAAAGTTATCACACGGAAATAGTTAGAAATTAAAAGCAGTCGTCTAGTTATTTTTATTGGAGAAAACGTTATTTCATACTGTAAAAGAAAAAAAATTTTGTATTTCAGTATACTACTTTTTAATTAAAATATTTCTTATCGTATATCTTTTTTTGTCTGCTTTTTCTAGTTCTGAGGTTTCTAAAATTTCGTTATTTCTTTTTTTCTTTTTTTGTACTAGTAACAGTAGTCTGTAAACTAGTCGATCTTTCATGTTCTTAAATAAGCCGTATGGCATGTTATTTTTTTCAAGTCTCGTGTTTAACAAAAAGAATTACTGTAATTTTGCTTAAATTATTTTTTTGGTACAAGTAAAACTAAATAATTTAAACAAGATTTTTTTAATGAGAAAAATTTTTAAAAATATTTTTAAAGATATATTTATTTCGGGTTTCTTATAATTATCTTGAAGTACTTAAAAATTTAATTAAAATATCTTATTGCGTTTACCAATTCTTGAAATTGTGACATTAATGTGTAATTGAATAATTGTGACATTAATTAAAATGGAAATATCTTTTAAAAGAATTTTTTTAAATTCTAATTAAATTAAGAATTCTTTTTGTTATTGATATAAGGAATCTTAATAAATTTTCCTCATAGCAGATTTTGGAGGTTATAAGTACAAATAAACTGATTTTAACAAGAGTGTTTATCTTAATTTAATACTTATTTATGCTTTTATTAGGAAATTCATCAATATACCATATTTAATTATAAGTTGAATAGTATTATACATGGGGCCTGATGGCCTAGATGGCTAGCGGTCTAGAGCTCGATCCCACAAATTTTGAGCTCGAGTTCCAGCTATGCCATGGATGCTTGTAGTGGTTCGTAATACACTTTAAACCGTAGGTCCTGGTCAAATACGGCTGACAACACTACCCCGTAAAAAGGAAGCTTCTCATGCTTCGGAATCTGCCAATAGGCAGACGGAATTGGTCCATAATGGGGCTATTGCGTCAATGAAGAAAAAAGTGTTATATATTCCAAAATGATTTCATAAAATTGAATATTTATATTTTTAATAATATAATCCTGCAACTGTTCAGTGAAAAAATAATTTGAGGGAAATTACAACAAATAATTTTCATTCAGTGGAAATATAAAAAAATGTATTCATTTTGAACAAAATATCACGTAATTCTATCCTAAAATGCAATTACAAAAGCTTTTTTCGCACCACATATTAACGAAGAATACATGCGTTTCTAATTTGAAAATTTGTAATGTTTTCCCTGCTACATTTTTTAAAGTATTGTAAAATTTAACAAAACATTATAAACTATTTTTGGAATTAATAGTAACAATTAATATGCAATTGTCATCAGTGATATAGAATTTGAAAACTGCCATGAGGAATTATCTTTAAATCGTGATTTTCGTGTTTTAGATATACACTGAGACGAAAAGTTGCTATTTGATTATTAGTTGCAATTTCGTATGCAAGTATTTTTTTATCTAACAGTCATATGTATAGCTGATGTTTAGTAAGTGTAATTGAGCATCCTGAGAATGTGTTAAATAGAATAAATTACAATTCCGTTACATAACCTCTCTTTCTTTTTGTCTGTTAGCTTTGGCCGTACTGATTCCTGACATACGGATTCGTGCTCAATATCAGCATATATCACTCTTTGAGGAAGGATTTGCAATTGGACTGAAGGAAACATGGCCCAATCAAAGAATGGTTTGGAATGATTGTTATTCAGGCAGGAATGAATTAATTACGGGAATGGTCGAATCATGGCAGAACATAACATTCAGAAAGCAGCATTAGAATCCAAAGAAACAATAAAGCATGAACAAAAGTAATAATTAGAGTGGCTTTCACAAAACCTAATCGATATCAATAATATGACTTGTAACTTGTGACTAGTGACTACAAAAACCATTTTTAATGGAGCACGTTCTGGGTCCACGAGACTCATTACACCTACTGCTCTTCACTTGTAAACAGCGATAATTGAATGGAAAACTCGGTGGATCAGAATTCTCACTAATCAAAATATATGGTACATTTTTTTTTCCCAGAAAGGAGTCCTACTTTTATTTTTGCTGCGATGATCCATGAACATAACTCTGAAGATCTTCACTACAGTACTAACTGGATTGCCTCTACCAACTGATCTCAACAATTGGGTGCCAACATAACAATCGGTGTAAGCATTTAATTTGACAGCAGAACCCCTTGTTTTCCATCTTTGAGCCCCTTACCGTTTGGTGGTACATCATCCTGCTGCACAAGGTAATAATTTCTTCTGTTTGTTTTCATACTTGACATGTACTTCGCCAGAACTCAGCTTAGTGGTGCACTTTTACCTATTTAATTCAATGTAAGATAGTTTGTCAAAATATCCTTTCTGAATAACAGTTTGTATAACGGTTAGAGATAGACCTATGACTATTTCGATAAATATTGAGTTCTGAATATAATTAATTTCTCTAATTGTTAATTTTTCTATCCAATGAATTTAGACAAAACACTTTCTAAATATTTTGTTTTTATAAATGGATTTATTCGTATACATACCTTTAAAAGTCATATTTATCTTTATCAAATTAGGTTAGCCCCGAGCACAAAGTCAACATCTAATATCACATTATTATTTACCATACCTACTTAATGCAGCAGGAAAACAGAAAACCCCTTGGAGACCCGCATTTCCTTACGTTCTGCTCTTTCTTTTACGATATTTATTCTTTGCTGCCAGCATAATCGATTTATCGCTACACCAATTATGACCATCTCATCGATAACGAAACATCCCCAAAAGATTCTACCCGAGGTCCCTATTCCCCCCAAAAAAGAAATGTTTTTCCCCGTGTCTCCTGTCTAATGAGAAACCTTCCCCTGTATATTTCATGAGTGTGGCCATGAATAATCAAACGATTCGATCTCAGAAAGGGAAATGTGTTTTGTCACTCTGCCCTGAGGGGGGTTCGTCTCTAAGCGAGCATGAATGTCCACGTTGTTGTATTTGGCAGGCAGATGAGGAATGTGAAAGGAAAGGATAAAGAAATAGTACAACATCGCACATTGTCTTGAAATTTGAATAGCATTGAAAGAGTTTATACTTATAAAAGCTTATTGTCAATTCTAATTTGGCATCAAGCACGATCTATCTTTGAAGGTTGATTAAATTTAGTTTTAGGTTTGAATCGGGTGATTTTTCCCGAAATTAAAGCATTCTGGAAAAATAAAGTGTAATCAACTGCAAAAAAAGTTGCCACCAACATACATGTATATATAGCTTCATTTAACTTTCAGACTGATATTTTGTTATTTCATCTTACGTCTGCAACTTTCGTGTGTGTATCGGATAAGAGAATTATTTAAGATCAGGTGGACACTTTCGTCCACGCTCAGATACAAGAATATCATTAAAACGTGGATTCGTGGATTTAGATTACAATACATCAACTTCAACTGGCTGTAGAAGTTTCTTTATGAGTAACATCAAAATGGTTTAATAGTAAGAAATTACTAAAAATCAATAAACATATTAATATATACACATCATATTAATCAATCCCAAAGGCACTATCTAAACATAAATATATTGGGCATAGAATTTTAAATCCTTTTCAATATTTATTTATCAATTAGAAATAAGATATTCAATATAGATTGGGATATGCATCCACATGAATAATATATATAACAGGGCATACATCCCTCCGAAGTATTGCACTATGATATCATATGAATGTTGATTGACAATAAAAATGCTTGTCAATCAATATTATTTCATATATATTCAATTGATATATGAATTTTCGCTACGTAATCGTATAAAAATATTTTTCCAATTCATTCTTCTTTTTGCTTTTCATTTTGCGGGGATTGACTAATAAAAAAATGGAAATTTTAATATATATGATTCTAAAGTTCACAAAAATTAAAAAGAAGAATCCTGAGTTTTCAGCTCATCAAGAGACCCTGGATCTTGACGTTGTTCGTGGCGCTGAGTCAGTATACTACACATTTCTACATTTTTAGACTGAGCTGATCCAATTTCAGATACGCAATGACTCGTTTTTAATAACATGGGACATTTAGTTCACTCTTGATGGCACTTGATGATAGTCATGTGTTCTTCCCTATTTGTGTTTTTGTTTTCATTCTCAGTCATCTGTTGTTGTTTTTTTTATCACAGTGCATTAATAAAAAAAACAGACATATGCGCAGTAACCGGCACTAGATAGCTCTTCGTGGAAAATACATTCCTTATTTTAAGGATAAATGGAAACCTTTATCCATCTCAGAAACAACAAAAAATATCGTTCAAGAATATCTGGAACTCAAATATCAATACTTTGATTTACTGGAATAGATTATAAGGTGCTCCACAATTCTGCGGGGGGTATGTATATAAATACAATTTTATCTGTATGTATGTATATATATATATATACATATATATATATATAGTGAGAGAGAAATAGAGATGGAGAACATAATGCTTTATCACAGTAACCGAATGAGAATTGACAAAAAATGATGTAGGACCACAATTTTGCATAATAAAATACACGACAATATTCGTTGCACCCAAATAACAAAATCCTCTTAACTTCCGCAAAAACCCTGAAATGCCTCACATCCAAATCCCTGAGAAAAAGGAAAAAAAAATTCAAGATTCGAAGCGCACATAAGCTGCTACAACGAAACTTAAATTTATTAGATAAACACAAATATGAAAAAGGTTAGCGGTTAGAACTGCATTGGCAGACCAAAAAAGAACACGAATATTTTTACCAAAGTATACTATAAGAGGTCTGAAACTTGTTGTTCAGAAAATCAGTAAAACACAATAGAAATTAACAAAACCAAATAGAAATATACTTATAAAAACCTAAAACACATAAGAATTAATTATAACAACCTTACGTTAGCTTTATCTAGAAATGTGCACCATCGGGATGTTATAAATAATATTATTTATTTTCTCTAGATGACTGGATACAAATCCTTTGATGCATAGATCTAAAATACCATGTCCAATGTTTCAAGTTGCATGTTATATGTATACATATTAATGCTTAGATAGTGTCTTTGTGATTGTTAATATAATGTGCACATTGATTTTTTGGAATTTCTTACTATTAAAGAATTCTGATGATATTCATTCTGCAGTCAGTTGAAACTGGCATATTGTTAACTACAAGATTATTATAGATGATATTTTTGCTTTTTCTGGGGGAGTTATTTCCCTGGATGACAGAGAATCAAAGAAATAGCTTTATAACCAGAATAGTACAAACTTCTACACGTCATTCAGGTGTCAATGAGTTTTTAAGCTATTGTGGCACCGTCTTCTTATTTCATGTACTTAAAAAATAATTTTATTAAAAGACAATATGAATTTAATACATTTTAGTAGTTAATCCAACTCTAAAGATTCTACTTAAATATGTACTCATTAACATGCATGAATCGTAATAGACGAATTCTCAGCTCCTATTCATACTCACTTAAAAACAAATAAAGCGGTTTACAATGGAAAAGAGGTTAAATTAAAAAATCCTTAGCACTATAATTTATACGTGAAAGTAAAACCTCTCCAAAAAATTTTAAATAGATTTCCTCAACCTTAAATCAATTTGCCAAGTAGCATTTATTCTTTAATGACTTATGAATATTACTTGAAAATATTATTATTGAATTTTTGCTTTTTCAGAACATGGATGAAAGTATCGTCTGATCTTAAATTAGACTGATGAATAGGGACAGACACATGAATAGGGCAGACAAAAGATGAAATAACAAAATATCAGTGTTATAATCAGTCATCAAGTTAAACAAGGCTTTTTAATGTGACTCTAAGCTATTGTAACATTAAAACTGCTAAAAACGATTTAAGTACTCGGGATTAATTCAAAAGCAAACAACACATTTGGCATCTTACATTTCCGAAGTTTTAATTGTATGTATTTAACGCCGCAGATAACAGTGGTATTTCGGGAACAATCTCAAAACTGCAGCTATTTCTGCAAGTTTAATTATTATGAAGTCATAGCATTAGCTTAGGAATAAATATCAAGCCTTGCCCTTTTTAAAAAGATAAGAAATCTGATTTTTATCGCAACTAGGCTGAAATCTAAGTAGCAGCGGTTTAGTTTTTAACAATTAAATGTTTTGTCCCAGATTTCTTTCTCTCGGTAAATTTTATAATTTAATTTAATTAAAACTTTCAAGGCAGAAGCATGTTTTCGTTTCATAAGCTTATCAGTTAATTAAAATGTTCTCTGCATATAAAGTTTCAAGTTACGAGATGTAATCTCATGGCCAAAGGTGGCTAATTTTGTATTAGAATAAAAGAGAACAATTTAATTTCAAATTTGCATCCTTTTTGTGTTGCATTGCAACAAAAAGGTTTAAACACTTAAAATAACTGTTTTTAAAAATACAATATGCAGAACAAAATTGTGGAATAAAGACAAATGTATAAAAAATATAACTTTTAGAACACCATTAATGTGTGTATTTCTATGCAACATACGAAAGTCTTGTGCTTAATAAATGTTTTTCGTAAATGTTTTTTTTCAAAAATTAAAAAAAAATTAATTACTTTAAATAATAAATTATAACTCATCAACATATAGTTATTTTTAAAGAATTTTTTTTTTTTTTAATTCTTATCCCACTTGGTAGACAGCAACATCTAGAAAAGTCCAAGAACCTATGTGGTCTCAAGGAATGACAGCTTCTGTAGTGAGATGCTGACTTTTTACGGGGTAGGATTCTGAACCCTACAATCATCAGTCATATTAGACCGAGACCTACGGCTTAGAGTGAATTCCGAACCACTACAAACATTCATGTTACAGCCGGGACTCGATCCCGAAATTTGTGGCACCGAGTACCACAGTGCTAGTCACTAGCCCATCAGGCCCTAAAATGAATAATTTGAAATGAATGGGAGTAAATCAATTTCTTTTGAAATAATTGAAACTGCGTGGCAAAACCAATGTTTATTTTATGATGGTTTTTTTTTTTCAGCAGAGTAATAACAATTTGTAGGTTATGCAAATTTATTAAAAGTACTCAGAAAAATAAATAGACAATTTTGTAGATTTTACTAACAGAACAATGTCATGTTTCTTATCACCCCTTATTAAAACAAACTCATGCCCACATATATTTTCTCGACTTCCAAATAGTAATTTTGAATAACTAATGTGCATTCGAATTTATTCATGCAATAAAATTAACATAAAAGAAATTTCAGTCATAATTGTCCTATATTTCAAAAAAACATTTCATGGCATTAATTATAATAAATACTTAAAAAATACAAAAGATATAGATTAGCTTCAGTAGATTTTAATAATATTATCCTAAAAAAATTCCTAACATTGTGAAAAATATTTTGAAATTAACTTTACCAAAAAATTATTCAAAAAAAGGATAACAAAACTACAATGGGAAAAATTCCTTACAACACAGGATTTCTTTCAACTCACTCATAAGCCTTCTTGAATTTATCTGATAACAAAGACGATACTGAGTTTAAACTTTTGAAGGAGCCTATAATTAAATACTTTTGAATTTTACAAATAACGCTAATTATTTTTATTATTTCAAAGAGGTCAATTAATAATATTACAAAAGTTCATAGTAAAATGAATGTTATTTTCTAAATAAAGCGATATTTCATAACTTTTCATGAACTGTATTTAAGCGTAATATACTAAAATTACAAATAATTATAAAATCAACTTATGAATATAAAGGTATTACAAAAAAAACGCATTAAAATCCATTTAGAGGATACAACTGTTTTCCGATTATACTACTTAAATGGAAATTCGCTCAAATAAAAACTGGTTTACTGTCGAAATTCTTTTGATTTTTTTTTTCTTCTGATACAAATTTTCCTTTAAGTGCCGTGTTTTAAGTTTGTTTTCCTTTCTCACTCCCTGTAAGTCATTTCATTAAAATCTGTGATACAAAAAAAAAAGAAGAAAAAAAAGATTAATGTACAAAAAAGAATAATTAAATACCTGATGAGGTCTGGAGTTCTTTATTGCCTTCCCCCTCCCCATGGACCTTCCTCAATCGGTTTTTATTGCAAATTTTAGATTCTTGACTGGACATGAATGGACTTTTTACAAGGATACCGTAATGGTATGGTCAATATTCCTGACTGTGTCCTGTGTTCTTCCGGCACTTTTATGGATTTTACACATTTGACAAACTACCGTGTGCTCTCTTTCATGAACTATTCTCCAGACAACTTTTATAACCAGGCTGGTTTTTATTGGGCTGTCAGAGGGCTCACGACCTATATGACCTTCATTCCGACGTAGAAAAAAAATTAATTACTATGAATTACAAAAGTGTCTAAAATTTGTATCAACTTCGTTATTCAGAATGAAAAGGAAATTACAGGAGTACAGAAGCACACTCAAAGCTTGATAGTTATTTTCTCTGAAGACCACCCAAATTGCGTCGAGTCATTGACGTGTTGATGTTTTTGTCAAAAAGAGCATGCGAAAATTTATGCAGGTTATTTCCCTGGATGTCAGGGGGTCAATACGACAGCTTTATAAAACAGAACAGTACAAACATCGTTCCGGCCATCTAATGTGTCAATGAGCTTTAAAATAATTACGGCACCATCTTATTATTTCCTTTATTAAAAACTAATTTTATTAAAAGACAATGAAAATGTAACACATTTTAGATGTTAATCCAACACCAAAAATACTCATTAACATACATAAATCATGCTAGGTGAATTCCCTAGGACAATTCCCATTCATACTCACTTAAAAACGAATCAAGTGGATTACGATGGAAAGATGTTAAATTAAAACAAAACCTTACCCCTATAATTTATACATGAAAGTAAAACCTCTCCAAAAAAATGTTAAATAGATTTCCTCAACCTTAAATCAATTTGTCAAGTAGAATTTATTCTTTAATGATTTATGAAGAATTAAATCTTGAAAATATTATTATTGAAATTTTCTTGTGCAAAAAATCTACCACTCCATGGTCTACAGAGCAGAATATGGGAGAAAGAAAAAGAATTAAACGTTAATATTATGTCCCCGGTATTATAATAGAATAAAATCATGAAGAAACTTTCTGGTCGACTTATTATTTAATTAAAGCTGTTTCACCATACATTCTTAGAGGAGGGGGAATTCCCCCTACCCCTATACACAATGGAAGAAACATCCTAAGAATTGCTGGACGTTAATTAATTTAAGTAGCTTAGTTAGGAAATCACTTTTTGTTTGTGTCGTCAGTAGCAGCAAATTTTAATCACTCACCTCTCTCTTTAATGAAGAAAACTTTTTTTTTCTTGTATCTTTTTCTCTGGGCTTTTGTTCTTGATTCATTTTTGTTTTGCCCGCATTTTTATTCACAGAAGACTAAGGGGGTTTTTTTTTCTTTTTTTTCTTCTTTCCTTCCCTGTTTTGTTTTTGTTTTCTCGAGATCTGCCGAAAGGTACTTAAAAGGGTGGTAAAATGTTGCACAACGTTTTCTTTCAGGGGGCATAATAGTGGCCTAACAAGGATGTTTTTGTCTTTTTTTGTTTTGTTTTCGAAGCTTTTTTTTAATTTATTTATTTTTCTATTTTTCTCGCAAAGTAAGATTTATCAGGTATTCAAGTTTTCGTTTAATGGTCAGCAAAGTCGATTTTAATTTGTTTAAATACATATTGGTGATTTTGTGGACTGTATTTAAGGGTGCATGGTAAAAAAGAAGGTAAATGTTATTTAAAAATAGGTTAAAATATCAGTATGCTAGGACTATAAGGCCTTTTGAAATTGTTCATATCAGTACCAACATAACAGTCTGTTTTCTTAATAAAATCGATAATGAATGTCCATTTCATTAGCTTAAATACATATTGGTGATTTTATGGACTGTATTTAAGGGAGTGTCGTAAAAAGGAAGGTTAATGTTATTAAAAAATATGTTAAAATATCAGTATAGTTCGTTCTAGGGCTTTTTGAAATGAACCTTTTAGTGCCAATGCAATAGTCTGTTTCTTTGATGAATGTCCATTTCCATGATGAAAGTTCATTTCATTTACTTAAATACATATTGGTGAGTTTGAGAACTCTATTTAAGGGTGTGCAAGGACCTGAATGGCCTCTGGCTCTCGGTACCACAGGTTTCGGGTTCGAGTCCCGGCTGTGATATGGATATTTGTAGTGGTTCGGAATCTTGGTCTAGTATGGCTGTAAGTATAATAGGGCTAACAATCCTACCCTGTAAAAAAAACATCTCATGCTTCAGAATCTGCCAATAAGCAGCCCTCCAACACTTTTTATTCTTATCTCCATGCACCTTTTAACACGTGCCTTTAACACTTGTGTGAAATTTTCATTGTGCTCATTATGCTCATTGTCACAATTTTCATTCTCATGAAATTTTCATTATGCTTATCACTATCAGCCCTTTCCACTTTCAGAGTTTACTACAAAATTATATCCTTGCTTAAGTTTTGCTTGCTAGTATTAAGTTTTTAATATTATTAAAAACAATGTAAACACCACATAAAATTTCATTAATTGTTGTTGATGTTGTGACTAATCCTCAATGTCCTGCAGTACGGGAGAAACATCCTATGAGTACTACTCACGGATGGATGGAAACGGGGCTGCTTCTATTGTGACGGAGTACCCATAGGTAGAAATCTAACTTGCCTCTACGTCGCTGAAGAAGGAGGGCAGTGCCTTCTGGGAGGACGTTTAGAGGAAACTCCGCGCATTTGATTATAGTATGGAAGAAAACCCTGAAAACTCTCACCAGGTAGTCCGACTCACGAGGCAAGACGCTGAACATCACAATAGGCATTGAGTCTATATATACAAAAATATATATATGTCTATATATATGTCTATATAGTTACAAAAAGTATACAGTTAATAGAAATCCGCAAAAAAGAAATAAGATTTATCAGCATTCCGTATAAAAAATAATCATATTATTCGCCAAATTTGCAGATGGTTTGTTACAAATGGACCAAAAGTATCAAATGTATGGCTTCAAGCATTCAATTATTTATCTCTTATCATCATTTTAGTTTCGTTCAAAAAAATGTGGTACCAGCCTTCGCAGACAAGTACTACTCAAAGAAGAAATATGCCAACTGCAGCAGCCCTTTTGTTTCATTTTTCTTGCCCATTCACGAACTAATCAAACCTTCTCGCACAATGTGGCCATTTTTCAGGCCTGCAACTGACAAAGAAACCTTGCTATAAGTGGCGAGTCTTGGCGACAAAAGTTCAGCATTCTTGGTGGACACGCCGCGAGCGTTGGCGCAGGTGCAAGGGGCATCCTCAGACAATGGGTCCTTGTGTTCCCCTATATTGATAGCAGCCCCTGATTGCACTTTTTCGCCCCTTGCGAATGACGTGCCATCGGTCACCGTGGTTCTAATAACAAATTCTGGGGACAAAGGAACAGTATTCTCTCGCCAATAATAAAGACCCGCTTCTTATTCTTCCATAAGATAATGGCCAAGTGGTTCGCTTCTGCGGCCTGTATGCGAAGAGGGTCATTAATTAAAAGTTCAACAAAACATCTTTTCAAGGAGATCTTTTTCAAGTTTCACAGCGGAATAACTTTGCTCATTTAGAATTTTCTTGCGTTTTATTATGCGATAGAAATTGAGATAATTGTTGAGTACGTACTGGATGAGGCATTGTTTTTCTGGTTTCAAAACACTTTTTTCATTTAAGTTCTCAAATGGAATGCAGAATTTAACCTTTTTTTCTGTTTCCGTCAGGGTTTTTGTGCGTTCAAACAGTTGGAAATTATTTTTTAAGTATGGTTTCTATTGTCTAATTCTTGCCGTACAAAACATTTTTTTGAAACTTTGAAATTAATGAATACAAAAAGCAGTTAATCATATCTTTCAGAAATGTGTTGTATGCTTTTAATAATTTACAATGAGACTTTTCTGTCACAAATTCTTATTTTATAATTTATATTTAAGTTACTACTGTACAATGTTATTTTCTTAGTTAAATAAAAAATTGCTGAAATATCAATTCTAATTTTTAATCGCCTAATAAAAGAGAATTAATTGATTCGTTAAAATGATCTGAAAACTAAAAAATGCCAACAAAAAGAATTTTTTACGAAAGATGCAAACATACAAAAAATTTTTAATTACATGCATCTTCTAATTAGCTAATAATTCTTAATTAGGATATTTGCTGGACTTTATGCATTCTCATAAATACATCTCCCGTACCAGATTTAATTTGTTAACAAATTATATGACATAAAACAATCATTTTAAGTAACGTGTAATTATAATTTATTATTTTAAATCAAAAATTTATTAATTAACATAAGATAAATCTTGGAACATTTTAATGAGCGAAATTAATGTCGTTATTGTTGTTTTTGTTGTTATTTATTGTTGTATGTTGTTGTTGTTGTAGTTATTATTAATTGTTGTATGTTGTTGTTTTTGTTGTCGTATCCCCTGAAAGCTGGAATATAATCAAATATCATTGTGCTGCCGAATAATATTGGCTATGTTTATTGCCTGTTCGGAGTATAAATCCTCTTCCGAGGGATGACCCAGACAATGCATGGCAGCTGCAAAAATCAAAAACATATGAGGAATAAGCTCGACATCAGGGCAGTTGTCACATTTTTGGTATTTTTAACAACATCAGCAGAATTTTTCATATTTTTGTGGTGCTTCAACCTTAATCTTGGGAGAGTAGTAGCTGTTTTTTTGTCGACATTTAATTTTGATCTTAAAAGGAATTATAAGTTTAGATTTTGCCAAAGCATTTGCATCTGCAAGGGAAGTAAGAATGGCAGTCTGATCCAGACTTCTGGCATTAACAAAATTAATCAAAATATGACTTGAATTATTTTTATTTAATTGACATTGTAATAATAAACAATGGCAAGTTTAATTGACAATGAACTTAATGGTTGCAAATCCATACCTTCTGTTATTAAATTCTAAATTCTAAAAATTAAGTTTTAAATGAAGACCTGTGTCATTAAAATATCATTCATCAAAAATTATAAACGATTATATTTTTGGTCCCGTCAATTTTTGATACATCCTATAAAAAAAAAGTTATAGCGAAATAAAAAATACAGTAAAAAATTCAGAACTATAATTTGGCATTCCAATACTTGTGACAAGTTATGATTAATGAGAAATCAAAAACTAAAATAAAAAAAATTGATAAACTAACTCAATATATATATGTCTGCAAAACTTCACTGGCATTTCAACTAGTGTGTGAATGGTATCGATTTTCAGAATCCAGAAGAAGAAATAAAAACTTTAAAAATGTATAAAAAAAAATTTAAGAAAACTGCTGATTACAAAGAAACAAGTAAAAAGCACGGAGTTAATCCATAGATTGTAACAGAAAAGTTTCGAATTTTACTCAAAGTCTGCAAGACGAGAAAAAAGAAAAAAGGAAAGAAAGCGTGGTTAATTCAGAAGTGCATGAAAGAAGTCCTGCTCGTGAACAAGCCATTGCCATGGATCTCGGATTTCTGACATCATCTGAAAAGCTCAGAAATCAAATTGATGATGGAGGTGAAAGAAGGTACTGGTAATCAATCATCATAGCAAGACACTTCTCCCCCGAGGAGTGAAGAAAGTTGTTGGCTCTTTTGAGAGTTAGACTTGTTTGTGTTTTTATGTCAAGTGTGAGTGGAAAGCAGACACTGGCAATGGGTTTTTTTTTTTTATTAATCATAAAAGAATAGATTCACGCCGTAATAAATTATTGAGTTCCAAATTATATTTCAGATTGCAGTCGAGACACAAATAAGGATTATGAAAATAAATCATTTGACTATTCAATTGTTTTTTTATCAATATTTACATTAAGCGAGAGAGAAGAATTAACTAATATGTTAGCTCATACCCTAATCGGAATGATTCAATGTCTTGTGTAGTTAATTGATATTTTACAATGTTAAAAGTGGAAGAGAAGTAAAGGATATCCTTATCAAAAATTTAGAATCAGGATTAATTTAGAATGATTTCAATAATTATTAAAGATTTAATATAATCACTTGAGGATCTATAGCAAAATGTTTCATAATTTTCAAGGACTTAGGGGGGAGTGGGAAAAGCTCCAGTAGTGATTATTTAGTTAAATGTGTAGATAGCTTTACCATACGTTTAATCGGTAAGGTATGTGAAAGCTCATCTTAATCACTAGGGTGTGTGAAAAGGCCTCGCCAAGCTTTTAGTCAATTAAACGTGTGAATAGCCTCACACAATACTTAGGTTAGTGGGAAATGGGAGAAGCCTCACTAATGTATCCTACTACACAACACAGAGCATCGATGGAAATGGAGTCGTGTTTCTTGAGAGGAATATGGTGATTTAATGTCACTCAGCTTAACTATAATCTTTCAAAATTATAGGATAACATAAATATTTAACTAGACTCTTTTATGCATTGCTGTATGGATATATTTATGATTTTCTTCCTTGGTAACACAGGTATGAAATATGGAGTTGCCCTTCAAAAGACCTTGATGAAGACATACAACATACCCCAACATACAGACATACCCAACTTGGCTTCTAAATGTAGTGTAGTAAGGAGTCAATAAGCAAAATCAAATAATAGTTGGAGAAATCCAATTTATAAGGTATTAAATTTTTCCATTTATTACAGATAAAATGTTTCAAATGAGCAGAAATATTCTTATATAAAAGGTTTTTGTTTTTTAGTAGGTGCCATTTTTAAATGTGCTCTATAACATTGCGTTTGCCATTTCTTTAGAAGAAATTTATTAATTGGCATTAAATTCTTCATCTTTCTGCTATCCACAGGCGTCCTTTCGGAAGCATTATTTTGGATAAAATCTCAAAACAAAGGCCATTAGGATTTGACATGAAAAATTCTTTTCACCAAAGCTCAGCAAATAACGAGTTGCGAGTAAGTTAAGTGAATACAAGAAACTCGGGTTACCCCATTTGAGGACTTATCGCCCAGTTGGCCCTACAAAAAAATTCGCCAAATCCCAACTGCCCCTATTTTGTGATTTGACCTTATTTTGTTTCAACATTTATGCTTATTTAAAAGGCCTCAGTCGACTGCAAAATATGTGCGTCTGATCATTTTTTTTAATGCAAGAGACAAGAAAGCGGGTGAAATGTACCGGCTGAATAGTGAAAATTATGGTTAAAGAAAATGATTGAATAGTAAGACAATGGTGCAGAGTTTGTAAATGATCGTATAAAATGTGCAAGATGAGGTGGGAAGTGGCAAACCGTTCGTCGTTGTAATTAATTCGAGAGGGTAGACAATGTATGATTTCATCATCATCTAATGATTTTCCTCGGATTTCAAGAAGTGTTTTATGAATTAAATTGATGACAACATATGATTAAACTTATAATATTGGAAACTTTGCTCACGATGGGGTCTAAAACTTCTGATTGAGTAGCACAAAACGAATCGTTTAACTAGTGTTTCGACTGTCCTCAATAGGAACAGTGTAGAAGGTAAAAGTTTTAAAGTTGTTTTCCCATTAGGATAAGTTTTAAGACCTTATTTTCATTGGTGAGGAAACATGGATCGATCACGATATATTGAAATCAAATAAACAATCCATGAAATGGAGTCATTCAACTTCACCCACACAAGTGAATTGAAGCAAATAATTTCAACCCGAAAACTCATGTGCATTGTTTTTTGGAATTGGCCAAAAAGGGCTGAAGTGGTTAAAAATTCAGGTCGGGCAATTTCTATGAGAAGGCAATTCAGAAGCAGATCGTACTATATATATAATGCGTGCCATAATATAGGTGAAAATGAAGAAGAAAAATTAGATTATTCGTCCATATTTCCGAATAAGTTAAAATTTGTTAATAAAAGTGCTCTTGTTTATTTTTATATTAGAGATTACTTATAGATTCTTCTGAATTCAATTTAAAAGCAGTGCTTCTTCATATTGGAAATGATGAACCTTCGATTCATCTCGCCTATGCAACCTACGTGAAAGAGAAATATGACAAAATAAAGATTTTGCTATCGGACATACAATACCAACAGCATTCTTCGATGAAAATCATTCCTCGTATATTGTTTTCAAAAATAATTTATCATATACACTGAAGTGACAAAAGTCATGGGATACCTCTTAATATCGTGTCGGCCCTCCTTTCGCCCGGCGAAATGCAGCAACTCGACGTGGCATGGACTCAACAAGTCGTTGGAAGTCTTCTGCAGGAATATTGAGCCATGCTGTCTCGATAGACGTCCATAATTGTGAAAGCATTAATGGTGCAGGATTTTGGGCACGAACAGACCTCTCGATGATGTCCCATAAATGCTCGATGGGATTCCTGTCGGGCGATCTAGGTGGCCAGATCATTCGTTGGAATTGTCCAGAATGTTCTTCAAACCAATCGCGAACAGTTGTGGCCCGGTGACATGGCGCATTGTCATCCATAAAAATCCCATCGTTGTTTGGGTACATGAAGTCCATGAATGGCTGCAAGTGATCTCCAAGTAGCTGAACATAAGCATTTCCAGTCAATGTTCGGTCCAGTCGCACCAGAGGACCAAGTCCATGCCATGAAAAAACAGCCCACACCATTACGGAGCCACCACCAGCTTGAACAGTGCCTTGCTGACAGTTTGGGTCCATGGCTTCGTGGGGTCTGCGCCACACTCGAACCCTACCATCAGCTCTTACCAACTGAAATCGTGACTCATCGGACCAGGCCACGGTTTTCCATTCATCTAGGGACCAACCGATATGCTCACGTGCCCACGAGAGTCGCTGCAAGCGATGTCGTTCTGTCAGTAAAGGCACTCGAGTCGGTCTTCTGCTGGAATAGCCCAAGAAAGCCAAATTTCTCCGCACAGTTCTAACAGACAAGTCCCTTGTACGTCCCACATTGATTTCTGCGGTTATTTGACGCAGTGTTGCTTGTCTGTTAGAATTTACGACTCTTTGCAGACGTCGCCGGTCTCGGTCGTTAAGTGCAGGCGGTCGACCACTGCGCTGTCCATGGTGGGATGTTATGCCTGAAATTTCATACTCTCGGCACACTCTTGACACAGTGGATCTGGGAATGTTGAATTCCCTAACGATTTCCGAAATGGCATGACCCATGCGTCTAGCTCCAACTAACATTCCGCGTTCAAAGTCTGTTAATTCCCATCGTGCGGTTATCATCACGTCAAAACCTCTTCACATGAATAACTTGAACAGAAATGAAAGCTCTGCGAAAGCACTGGGCATTTATACCTGTTCTACGCGATGCTACTGCCATCTGAAAATTTGCATATTGCTATCCCATGACTTTTGTCACTTCAGTGTATTGTCATCCATTTAATTCATTTTAAATCATTATTTATATATTATTGTAGTATTTTTATTCATAAAACTGACAACAAAGAACTTTTTCATTCTTGTAAAACACATCATTATTTTATTTTGTATTTTATGAGATGCTTGTTCAAATTTTCAAAATAAGATATTGAAGAAAATCTTCTATTTTGTAAATTGGTAACGAAAATTTACCAAAAAAAAATTTTTAATTTCCTTAAAAGAAAATTGAAAAAATTTATTTAAAATTTCATCATAATCTGATCAAATCTTGTAGCTTTCATTTTTTTTACACAAAAACGCTATTATGGAATATATTATATCAAACTCTACTGTTTTGTACAGTTTTTAAATTACTTTTATTGTCAAACAGTATGAAACAAAATGAAAAAACAAAAATTTGCTGGCATCAAATTGTGAACAAAGAAATTTGAACAATGTTTCCTTTAGACACTTATTTCTTTGAGGAAA
This sequence comes from Caerostris darwini, assembly GCA_021605075.1. Lineage (NCBI taxonomy): Eukaryota > Metazoa > Arthropoda > Arachnida > Araneae > Araneidae > Caerostris > Caerostris darwini. The sequence continues at coordinate 173,096 of BPLQ01010951.1, read as the reverse complement.
GTACCATTACTTCACTTGTATTTCTTTCCTATAACTATAAATCACTTCTCTCAATCATTAATCTTTCTTTTCAAATGGCATTAAAGTAGAGCCGACCAGTTAAACTTTGATCAACTACTTTTCGAAGAATTAGGGAATGCTGTAAAAATAATGATGGACCATTAGAAGGGTCTTTATTATTAAGCTTTTCCATGGGAAAACTAATAAAAAATTGATGGATTGACTTTAATTGCTTCACTGACATATATAAAAAAATTATTTGAAATTGAAATATAACTGAATCTATAAATGTCAAAATCAAATATATATGTGCATAAATATATATATTATGTAATAAAAATCAGGAAATTAATGAAATATATATATATATATTATTTTAACATTTATAGCTTAAGTTACATTTCAGTTTCAAATCCTTTTTGATATATGTCTGTGAAGCAATTAAAATCAAACCATCAATTTATTTATTTATCAATCATTTAGTTTTTCTAAAGAAAAGCTTGATAATAAAGATCCTAAAAAAATGTCATTACATTTCATTAATTTCCTCTTTACTATAACATAATATTTTAACATTTATGACTTTTAGGATCTTTCTTATTAAATTTCTTTATAGGAAAACTAATAAAAAAATTGATGGATTAAATTTAATTGCTTCACAGAAATATATAAAAAAATTATTAGAAAACGAAATGTAACTGAAGCTATCAATGTCAAAATAAAATATATATATATATAAATTATGTAATTAAAATGAGGAAATTAATAATGTATATATATATATATATATATATATATTATTTAAACATTTATAACATAAGTTACCTTTCAGTTTCAAACCATTTTTTATATACTATGTCTGTGAAACAATTAAAATCAATCCGTCAGTTTATTTATTTATCAATCATTTAATTTTTCTAAAGAAAAGTTCAAAAAGGATCTTTATTATCAAAGATCCTAAAAAAATGTCATTAAATTTCATTAATTTCCTCTTTACTATTACATAATATTTTAACATTTATGACCTTCAGATCTTTATCATCAAACTTTTCTTTAGAAAAACTAATAAAAAATTGATGGATTGAATTTAATTGCTTCACAGACGTATATCAAAAATGGTTTGAAACTGAAATGTAACTTAAGTTATAAAAGTTCAATTCAAATCTATATATATATATATATGTATATATATAATGTTATAGAAATGATAAAATTAATGAAAAACACTGACGTAGTAATGTATGAAAAATTTTAATAATACTGTGATGCAGAAAATGGATCAATAAATTTGCACGATGTTTGAGAATTTTTAAATAACAAATTTCATTTCCCGACTACAAAATGGGAAATGCGCCAAACATAATTCTAAACTAATTTATTTGTTTGTACTAAGCAAGTTGGCATGATCTTTTTGCCATCTTCATAAACATACTGTAGTCCTTAACTCTCAAATGCCATAATTTATATTTTTAATTAATAAAAATACATTTTTGCCACTTAATTTATTTGAATCTTAAAAAAAAAAAAAAATCATGCGGTTTACAATAAAAATTCTCGAATAGTTTTCCTTATTACAAATGGGAATATTTAAAAAAAAAAACTCCTCTGTACAAATGTAGAAATTTACTGTGAAGATATTCTTCGTCATCAAATTAAATTCCTAAAAAAAAAATAATGTTTTTAATTTCAAAAAGTCTTCACCCACCCATTCCATTCTCCAGATTTCAATTTCAGACTCTGTTATGCAAATTATCCTTTCTATAGGAAAACTAATAAAAAATGGATGGATTGAATGCAATTGCTTCACAGGCATGTATCAAAAATGATTTGAAACCAAAATGTAACTGAAGCTATAAATGTCAAAATCAAATATATATATATATAAATTATATTATGTAATAAAAATGAGGAAATTAATAATAATATATATATATATATATATCATTTTAACATTTATAACTTAAGTTACATTTCAGTAATAATGAATGAAAAAATTTTAATAATACTGTGATACAAAAAACACATCATTAAATTTTCCCGATGTTTCAGCCTTTTTAAATAACAAATTTCATTTCCAGACTATAAAATGGGAAAGGTTCCAAATATAGTTATAAATTAATTTATTTGTTTGTACTAAGCAAGTTGGAATGATCCTTTTGCCGTTTTCATAAACATACTGTGGTCCTTGACTTGCAAATGTAACTACCACATATTTTTAATTAATAAAAATACATTTTTGCCATTTTAATCTTAAAAAAAAACTCATACGGCTTACAATAAAAATTCTCGAGATTTTTTTCCATAAGTCAATCTCACAAATGGGAATATTTTTAAAAAACTCATCTGTACATATGTGGAAATTTAATGTGACGGTACTTTTCGTCATCACATTAAATTCCTAAAAGATAATGTTTTTAATTTAAAAAGTCTTCACACACCCATTCCATTCCCCAGATTTCAATTTCAGACTCTCTTATGCAAATTATCCCCAACCGCTAATGCATAAATATTTATAAACCACCCAGCCCAAACTTAAGAGTGCATAAAATGGTCCCAAATCTCCCCCTGGTACGACACGCGGTTGTCTAATTAAAGCGCATTCATTACTGATCCGCGCGACAAACCCATTTGGCACTAACGCCTGTGACGACGGCCCAAAACCTTCCGGTTTAATGTCACCCAGATCTTGCCATTAGACGGGAATTGAATTGCACTTTAGACCGTCTTTTCTAGACGGATATCTGGACTTTGAAACCGCATACTTAAATCCCACTTAGGTAGAGGCGCGGCGGATGAATGTCGGTAATTAATTTATGTGCCAAACATGGTATGTGATTTCGTTTTAATTCTGAAGTGTGCGATTTTTCTTCCTATTTCTTTTTGTGAAGGTAGAAGTCATTGCATTTTCTGTTTCCATAAGGATGGAGGTTAAAATGAATTATGTTTAAAATTGCATTAGAATTGCCACTTTGAGTGAGTTTGCCACAGAGTAGTTTGTAATTGTTTTGACTCATTTATTTTAAAGTCCTGTCTGTCTCTTAAATTACTTTTACCTAAGATCATCTGTAAATTTTATCTTTGACTGATTTAGCTCCAAGTGCATGATTTTAACAGAGAAAATCTCTTTAACGAAAAAAGTAGTCATTAATCATAGAGGGATAAGAAAACAAAAGCAATAAAATTTTTAAATAATTAAACAACCACTTAGCTCTATCCTCTCTTAAAAACAAAAATAAAACCTAATCCAATTCAATTTATAATTCCAATTTATTATGGGCAAACATGTTTCGTCCTTCATTATTTTTTTTGTTAGCGTTCAACAGAATTTGATTATATAGTGCCAAGTGATGGGTAAATAAATTTCCAATATTGCTTTTTTCGATGTAATTATAAGTCTTATAGTCTTATTTCTAAAATAAATGTCACAAAAATCTCAGCAAAATTTTGTAATCACTCGAAATAGTCACAAGTGACTATGATGGTACTATATAGTGTCACCTTGTATCTACATTGGTTCTTATGCGATATTTAAAAAATATGAAACTAACAAAGCTTTGTTAATGTAATTATCAGCTTTATTATCGTTGTCTAGGTTAAATGTCACAAATATCTCAGTAATCACATTAAATAGTAAACACACCATGTGATTATAAGGGTGCTATATAGTGTCAAAGGCACCATTAATCACCATTCATCTAATCACCAAATTAAATCACCATTCATCTTCATGTGTTCTTATGCGATGATTTAGAAATATAAAACTAATAATGGCTTTTTATTGTTCTTAGTTGCATTTTTATTGTTATTGGTTATTTTAATTGTTATAGTTCTTTTTCTAGAATAAATGTCACAAAAATCTTAGTAATCATACTAAATAGTACCCAGTTACTCTAATGATACTAGTGTCAAATGACAATTAAATCAACTTCCATATTCATTAGCTATTATGCAATGTTTTAAAAATATGAAATTAACGATGTTTTTTTTTTTTTTTTTTTTTTTTTTTTTTTTTTTTTTTTGTTATTATAAGTGTTATAGTTCAATTTTTAGAAAATATATCACAAAAATCTCTATAAAACTTAGTGATCATAGAATATAGTTCATACAATATAGTCCAAGGCAAGATACTATATAGTGTTAAATGTCAATTAAATCAACTTTCATGCGATGTTTGAAAAGACGAAACGAGTAACGTTTTTCAATTAATTAGAATAAATGCCAGTAAAATTTTAGTGACGTACAGTAAGTACTATATTAATTGTACATAAATATATATATTATGTAATAAAATTAGGAAATTAATAATATATATGTTTATATATATATATATATTATTTTAACATTTATACCTTAAATTACATTTCAGTTTCAAACCATTTTTATATATGTCTGTGAAGCAATTAAAATCAATCCATCAATTTTTATTAGTTTTCCTATAGAAAAGTTTAATAAAAAAGATAATAAAAATTTATTAGTAAGGATTTGTTTTAAAATATTATTTAAGGTCATTATATTTTAACATTTACAACCTTTAGGATCTTTTTTATTAAACTTTTCTATAGGAAAACCAATAAAAAATTGAAGAATTGATTTTAATTGCTTCACAGACATACATATATAAAAAACATGGTGTGACACTGAAATATTACTTATATGTTAAAATCAAATATATATATGCATACATAAATATAATATATAACAGAAATGATGAAATTAATGAAAAACACTGACGTAATAATGAATGAAAAATTTAATAATACTGCGATACAGAAAACGAATCGCTAAATTTTCATGATGTTTGAGCCTTTTTATATAACAAACTTCATTTCCAGACTATAAAATAGGAAATATTCCAAACATAATTCTAAATTAATTTATTCGTTTGTACTACGCAAGTTGGCATGATCCTTTTGCCATTTTCATAAACTTACTGTAGCCCTTGAACATACTGTAGTCAAATGTAACTACCATATGTTTTTAATTAATAAAAAGACATTTTGCCACTTTATATAACTGAATCTTTAAAAAAAATCTTATGGTTTACAATAGAAGTTCTCTTTTTTTTTTTTCCATAAATCAACATTACGAATGGGAATATTTAAAGAAACTCATCTGTACAAATGTGGAAGTTTAATGTGTTGATGCTCTTTATCATCACATTAAATTCCTAAAAATAATGATTTTTATTTAAAAAGACATCACACACCCCTTCCATTCCCCAGATTTCAATTTCAGACTCTCTTATGCAAATTATCCCAACCGCTGATGCATAAATATTTATAAACCACCCAGCCCAAACTTAAGAGTGCATAAAATGGTCCCAAATCTCCCCCTGGTACGACACGCGGTTGTCTAATTAAAGCGCATTCATTACTGATCCGCGCGACAAACCCATTTGGCACTAACGCCTGTGACGACGGCCCAAAACCTTCCGGTTTAATGTCACCCAGATCTTGCCATTAGACGGGAATTGAATTACACTTTAGACCGTCTTTTCTAGACGGATATCTGGATTTTGAAACCGCATATTTAAATCCCACTTAGGTAGAGGCGCTGTCGGATGAATGTCGGTAATTAATTTATGTGCCAAACATGGTATGGGACATCGTTTTAATTTGAAGTGTGCTATTTTTCTTCGTGTTCTTTTTGTGAAGGTAGAAATCATTGCGTTTTCTGTTTCCATAAAGATGGAGGTTAAAATAAATCATGTTTAAAATTGCATTTGAATTACCACTTTGAGTGAGTTTGCCGTAGAGTAGTTTGTAATTGTTTTATCTTTTTTATTTTAAAGTCCTGTCTGTCTCTTAAATTACTTTTACCTAAGATCTTCTATAGTTTTTATTTTTGATTGATTTAGCAAGGCCATAAACCTATGACTTTGTTAAAAATTAGTGCAATTATAGTAAAATAACTGCAATAATTGCAAAATGCAAATTTCAAAATACGTATTATTTTGAGATTGTTTATTAAATTTGATATGTGAGACTAAAAATTTGACTAGGAGCTTTTTTTTTTGCCTCTATTTTTCATGAACATGACTCTCAATTTAATATTCTTAGAATTTGTTTATAAAGCTTTTTTTTAAGGAGCGAATGATATTTTGTTAAAACTTAATTTGGCACATGTTTCATCGCAACTTTTTGGGGGAATTGTTTCATTTGAGAAAATGAGCAAATCCAAGTTCAATTTCTTCAAATTCGCCACCTTCAATTTCTTTCGAATTTCACTTTCATGTAATTGAAAATGGGCTCTAATGCTTGATAAAAAAAATCTCAATGGAATTTTATAAGCATTTTTTGTAAATTCATTAAAATTTTTCAAAAAGAGTTCTATGAAAAGAAATTGTCTTTTTTTATAAATTCTGTTTAATCAGTTCTGTTATGTGAAATGACTATGATATGAATTTTTAAAATCGTGATTAATCACATGAGAGCATGTTCATGTGTCAATGTCACGAATCATATGAACGAACTCTGTTAAAAATCATAAGAACGAATAATTTGAATGAATATGTTACGAATTAATTAAACGAATTATGTTTCGAATCATGTAAACATGTATTACGAATCATAAGAAATATTTATGTTACGAATCATATGAACGAATGTTACGAAACATATTAACAAATCATGTCAAGAATTACATGAACACATATAATATTTGCAATTTTTAGTCTTAAAATTATCCGCAAGTTAGGATATAACCAAGAAAGAAAAAAAATTAATGACAGCGGTAATATTGGAAACAGAAATTACGTAAAGAAACTCAAATCTTAAAATCTGTGCATGCGTATTACAATGCTAATAATTTAATAATGCTCAATTCTCTAAGTATAAAACAACAAATTTTGGTAACATCAAAATGACTATTAGTTAACAAAAACTCATCTTCATTCTAAATTTGTGCAAATAAACATGGATATTATGAAATTACAAATCATATTTTATTGAAATTCAGAAAATATTTTAGGATCATTTTATAAAAATGTGACAAATATTTTAATATTAATTTTGCTTAAACTTCAAGTACTTTTTTAACTCCAATTTCATTTTATTTGATTGTTGTTGTTTCTTGTCCCATTTGGTCAACAGCAACAGCTAGACCAAGTCCACGATCCCGTGTGTTCTCAAACAATGGAAAACCTCTCCAGGACTTGAGCACAAATGGCTCTTCTGGCAACCAATGCAAGTCACGACATAGGCAAGAGTGGCTTGAGTCAAGGCAATATTTCGGGCAAAGGGCAACCTTAAGGCCGAACACATGACGTTGAACAAGCAGGGGACCACTGCGGAGCCTAGAGAGAGCCGTCTACTTGTTTTCTAAATCATTTATTGAGAAATTTGTTATTAACATATTGTTTTTCATATTAAAATATTTTAGGCGTGGTTTCCCTTATTTTTATTGTGATAAAATGTTATAATTTCTTACAAAATTAACTATTAAACTTAAATACTCTGACAAAATAAGATTTTTAAGAAAAAGATTTTTTACTTAAAATAGATTTTGAAAAAAGAATTAAAAAGAAAAACAATTTGGCAAAAATCTATAAAAAAAATTTTTTAAATCTCTAAGTAAAATCTTCATATAAAAAGCTAAAATACCTGTTTAGAATGATTTAATAAAAAAATAACTATACTAATCAAATGTAAAAGAAATTTTTCATTTTTCATTTGTAGAAAAGTTATATTTTTTAAAGCATTATATTAGTAAGGATTGAGTTTCCATGTTTCAAAACCATTAAGATTTAACTATATAAAGGATAAATTTAGATTCTTTAATGAGCTTATTTAAGTAATTGTCCATAGAGTTCCTCTCAAGCATTGAGACCATCTTGATAAAGGCGATCAAGATACCACGTCATTATAAACTTCCCGTTGGAAGATTTGTTAAAAAAGAAAACTTTTCTCACATTTAACAAGGAGCACCAATCGCTGGATTCAAGTCCCAATCGAGACAAATAGGAAGCCAAACAAATACCAATCCTGTCCGAAACTCAGAGGAAGCTCATTAAAATGTTACAACCAAATACTTGGTGAAAGAAAGCTTTGCTGGATTCGTTAGCGTTTTATGCTTCCAAAATTATGAACTTGCTCTGACACGCCGTAAAATATGTAATTAATTCGCTCGCCGGTTTGGCTAAGTGTTTGCATTATAGAAAAAAAACTTTTAACAAAAAAAAATCGCCAATAAATTTAGATGTCTTCCCTTTACCTCCTTCCCAATTATGAGGTTTTTTCAAGTATTCCTTGAAAATTCTCATTAATTAAAGAAAACAAACTTAAAAAAATTAATTAAGTGCTTTAAGAGTTTTTTAGGAACACCTCACTTGCAGCATTAATTGGTTTTTCCTCGTGCCCCTGTTTTTCTTTAATTAAATATCTTATAATGTATTTTTTTTAAACTTTGTTAAGGATGGATTTTCCAAAGAGGGTTTTTTTTAATATTATTATTATTAGTATTATTTTAGAAAAAAAGAGGTTGTTTTAAGCCGTCGATGAGAAGTGTAAACTGTTTGAAGTGTTGTGTGAAAAATTTTTAAATGCAGATTCAAGCGATTGAGCCCTGCGAAAAAAAATATATATGTAAATTGAGAAGTTATGGTAATCTAATTGAGGGTGGAAAGTGGTGTTTTGCGTTTGTTTAATCCTCCAAGTGCATGATTTTGACAGAGAAAATCTCTTTAACGTAAAAAATAGTCATTAATCATAGGAGAAAAGAAAACAAAAGCAATAAAATTTTTAAATAATTAAACAACCAGTTAGCTCTACCCTCTCTTAAAAACAAAAATAAAACCAAATCTAAGTCAGTTTATAATTCCAATTTATTATGTACAAACATGTTTCGTCTTTCATTATTTTTTTTTTTGTTTTTTTTTTGTTAGCCTTCTACAGAATTTGACTATAGAGCACCAAGTGGCGGATAAATTAACTTCAAAAATAGCTTTTTTTCGATGTAATTATAAGTCTTAAGTCCTATTTCTGAAATAAGTGTTACAAAAAATCTCAATAAAAATTATTTATCATACCATATGGTACTAAGTGACTATAATGGTATTATATTGTGTCAAATGACAATTAAATCAACTTCCATCTACATTAATTCTTATGCTATTTTTTAAAAAAAAGGAAATTATTTATTGAATTTAAATACTATGATAAAGCAAAATTTTAAGTTTTATAGTTCTTTTTCTAAAATAAATGTCAAAAAAATCTCAATAAAATTTAGTAATAACACCAAATTGTCAAAATTAACTATGAGGGTACTATATAGTGTCAAGTGCCAGTTAACTCAACTTCCATCTTTCTTATGCGACGATTTGTAAATAGAAAATTGAAAATGCCTATTTTATGTAATTATAAGTACTATAGTTCTTTTCCTAGAATAAATCTTACAAAATTCTTAGTAATTTCATTAAATAATGCAAAGTGACTGTAATTATATCATATAGTGTCAAATGACAATTAAATTAACTTCCATCTACTTTGATTTTTAACACGTTAATTAACGTTGATTCTTGATTATTTTAACATTTATAGCTTAAGTTACATTTCATTTTCAAACCAATTTTGATATTTTTGTCTGTTATCAATTAAACTCAATCCATCAATTTTCCTATAGAAAATTTAAAATTAAAGATCCTAAAAAAATGTCATTAAATTTCATTAATTTCATCTTTACTATTACGTAATATTTTAACGTTTATGACCTTTAGGATCTTTGTTATTAAACTTTTCTATAGGAAAAATAATAAAAATTGATGGATTGAGTTTAATTGCTTCCCAGACATAAATACCAAAAAAATGTTTTTAAACTGAAATGCAATTTAAGCTATAAAAGTTCAATTCAAGTGTGTGTATGTATATATATATATTATGTAATAGAAATGAGTAAAATAAATGAACAACACTGACGTAATAATGAATGAACTATTTTAATAATACTGTGATACAGAAAACGGATGATTAAATTTTCACGATCCTTAGGTCTGTTTAAATAACAAATTTCGTTTCCAGACTATGAAATGGGAAATGTTCCAAATTTAATTCTAAATTAATTTATTCGTTTGTACTAAACAAGTTGGCATGGATCATTTTACCATTTTCATAAACATACTACACTACAGTACTTGACTCTCAAATGTAGCTACCACATATTTTTAATTAATAAAAATACATTTTTTGCCGTTTAATTTATCTGAATCTTAAAAAAACTCATGTGGTCTACAATAAAAGTTCTTGGGTATATTTCCCCCAAAAAAAGTCAACATTACAAATGGGAAGATTTTTAAAAAAAACTCATTTGTACAAATGTTGTAATTTAATGTGATCACATTCCTCGTCATCATATTAAATTTTAAAAAAATAATGTTTTTAATTTCAAAAAAACTAATAAAAATACATTTTCAACTAATAAAAATACATTTTTGTCATTTAATTTATCTGAATCTTAAAAAATACTCATGTACTTTACAATAAAAGTTCTCTGGGTTTTTTTCACATTACAAATGGGATTATTTAAAAAAAAAACTCATTTGTACAAATGTTAAAATTTAATGTGATCACATTCCTCGTCATCACATTAAATTACTGAAAATAATGTTTTTAATTTCAAAAAGTCTTCGCACACCCATTCAATTCCCCAGATTTCAATTTCAGACTCTCTTATGCAAATTATCCCAACCGCTAATGCATAAATATTTATAAACCACCCAGCCCAAACTTAAGAGTGCATAAAATGGTCCCAAATCTCCCCCTGGTACGACACGCGGTTGTCTAATTAAAGCGCATTCATTACTGATCCGCGCGACAAGCCCATTTAGCACTAACGCCTGTGACGACGGCCCAAAACCTTCCGGTTTAATGTCACCCAGATCTTGCCATTAGACGGAAATTGAATTACACTTTAGACCGTCTTTTCTAGACGGATATCTGGATTTTGAAACCGCATACTTAAATCCCACTTAGGTAGAGGCGCGGCGGATGAATGTCGGTAATTAATTTATGTGCCAAACATGGTATGGGATTTCGTTTTAATTCTAAGTGTGCGATTTTTCTTCATATTTCTTTTTGTGAAGGTAGAAGTCATTGCATTTTGTGTTTCCATAAGGATGGAGGTTAAAATGAATTATGTTTAAAATTGCATTAGAATTGCCACTTTGAGTGAGTTTTCCATAGAGTAGTTTGTAATTGTTTTGTTTTTTTTATTTTAAAGTTCTATCTGTCTCTTAAATTACTTTTATCTAAGATCATCTATAGTTTTTGCCTTTGATTGATTATTATTCTTTGATGAAAAGAAAATGTCATTTTTTAAAAATTCTATTTAATCTTAAGTGAAATGACTATGATATGAATTTTTAAAATCGTCATTAATCCCATGAACATATTGACATGTTCATGTGTCAATGTCACGAATCATATAAACAAATTATATCACAAATCACGCACACAAATATCACGAATCACATAAACGAAGCATGTCATGTGAACGAAATTTATTACATGAACTAATCATATCACGAATCACATGTATACATGTTTTCTTGAAAAATATTTGCAATTTTAGGTATAAAATTATCCTCAATATATAGTCAAGAAAACAGAAAAGCTAATGACAGCGATAATATTGCAAACAAAAATTATTTAAATGCACTCGGATCTTAAAATCTGCACACGCCTATTTTCCAGATTTGTACTTAAAGCGTGTTGTAATTTCTATATAGAGGGCACAAGTGTAGATTGTTTACGTATATTTGTGTTTGTCTTCAGTTTACATAAAGGAGAACCAGATTGCCACTACGAGCATTTTCGAAATAGCTCAGATATGTTCAGATAATTTCCTATTTTGTTTCTATTAAACATTTTTCTTTAATTTATAAGAAATTATTTTTTATTACATTTTTTCAAAAAATAAATAAGTCATTTTACAAATCAATAGTTATAATCATTATACCAGTTGAAGGAGACAAATTATTGTTTATTTTATATCATTCATATAATGAACAATTTAATATTCCCTCCAAGTTAAAATGACAAATTTAGATTATTTCAGAATGACTATTAATTAACAAAAACTCATCTTCATTCTAAATTTGTGCAAATAAACATGGATATTATGGAATTACAAATCAAATTTTATTGAAATTAAGAAAATATTTTAGGATCATTTTATAAAAATGTGACACATATTTTAATATTAATTTTGCTTGAACTTCAAGAATTTTTCAGAAAACCAATTTTAACAAAATTTCTAATTCAAATTTTCGTGTTTCCATGTTTAGGATAATTTAATAAAAAAAAATTAAAATATTCAAATGTAAATGTTCTTTTTTTAATATTTTAGAAAAGTTATAGATTTTAAAGCATTATGTCACACATTTATTAGTAAGGATTCAATTTCCATGTTTCGAAACCATTAATATTTAACTATATAAAGTATAAATTTTGGATTTTTTAATGATCTTATTTAAATAACTGGTCCATAGAATTCTTCTCCAGCATTGAGACCATCTTGATAAAGGTGATCAATGTACCACCTCATTATAAACTCCAAGTTGGAAATTTTGTTAAAAAAGAAAACTTTTTCTCACATTTAACAAGGAGAACCAATCGCTAGATTCAATTCCCAATCCAACCAAATAGGAAGCCAAGCAAATACCAATCCTGTCCGAAACTTTGCGTTCATTAAAATGTTACAACCAAATACTTGGCGAAAGAAAACTTTGCCGGATTCGTTAGCGTTTTATGCTTCCAGAATTATTAACTTGCTCAGACACGTCGTAAAATATGTAATTAAGTGGCTCGCCGGTTTGGCTAAGTGTTTGCATTATAAAAAAAAAATTTTTTTTTTTAAATCGCCAATAAATTTAGATGTCTTCAATTTTCCTTCCCCCCTTATGAGGTTTTTTCAAGTATTCCTTGAAAATTCTCAATAATTAAAGAAAACAAAATAAAAATAATTAATTAAGTGCTTTAAGAGTTTTTTACGAACCCCTCACTTGCAGCATTAATTGGTTTTTCCTCGTGCTCCTGTTTTTCTTTAATTAAATATCTTATACATTTTTTTTAAACTTTGTTAAGGATGGATTTTCCAAACAGGTTTTTTTTTTAATATTAATATTATTATATTTTTTTTAAATTGCTTTAAGCCATCGATGAGAAGTGTAAACTGTTTAAAGTGTTGTGTGAAATAGGCGTGCGAAAAATTTTTAAATGCAGATACAAGAGATCGAGCCCTGCAAAAAAAAAAAAAATGTATGTAAATTGAGAAATTATGATAATCTAGTTGAGGGTGGAAAGTGGTGTTTTGCGTTTGTTTAATCCTCCAAGTGCATGATTTTGACAGAGAAAATCTCTTTAACGTAAAAAATAGTCACTAATCATAGAGGAAAAGAAAACAAAAGCAATAAAATTTTTAAATTATTAAACAACCACTTAGCTGTACCCTCTCTTGAAAACAAAAATTAAACCTGATACAATTCAATTTATAATTCTAATGTATTATGGGCAAACATGCTTCGTCGTTCATTAATTTTTTCTTTTGTTTTGTTAGCATTCAACAGAACAACTTGACTGTAGAGTGCCAAGTGATATGAAAATTTATTTCAAACGTAGCTTTTTCAGATATAATTATAAATCTTATAGTCCTATTTCCAAAATAAATGTCACAAGAATTTCAATAAAATTTAGTTATTGCTAAATAGTACCAAGTGGCTATAATGGTATTATATTGTGTCAAGGGCCTGTTAAATTAACTTCCATCTACATTGGTTCTTAAAGTTTTAAAAATTTGAAATTCACAATGACTTTTTCTGCGTAAATATCAGTATTATATTTTTTTCTAGAATAAATTTCATAAAAAATCTCCGTATTTACACAAAATAGTATGTGATGAATTCTTATGCGATGAATATGAAATTAACAGTGCTTTTCTCGATGTAATTATCAGTATTATAATTCTTTTTTTTTTCGGAAGAAAAAACTATAAATTTAAACTAACTATTAAACTTAAATACTCCGATGAAACAAGATTTTATTAAACAATTTTTTTATTAAAATAGATTTTGAAAAAAAAAAATAATTTTTAAATCTAAATAAAATTTTTAAAATCTATAAATGAAATGTATAATAAAATAAGTAAAGTAAAATCTAAACAAAATTTTAAAAATTTTTAACTAAAATCTTGATGTAAAAATCTAAAATACCTATTTACAATGATTTAATCAAAAAATAATTAAAATAAACAAATGTAAAAGAATTTTTCCTTTTCAATATTCTAGAAAAGTTGTAGGTTTTAAAGCATTATGTCTCACATTTATTAGTAAGGATTCAATTTCCATGTTTCGAAAACATTAAGATTTAACTATATGAAGTATAAATTTTGATTTTTTAATGAGCTTATTTAAATAACTGTTCATAGAGTTCCTCTCTAGAATTGAGACTACTTTGATAAAGGCGATCAAGATACCACGTCATTATAAACTCCAAGTTGGAAAATTTATTAAAAAAAGAAAACTTTTTCTCACATTTAACAAGGAGAACCAATTGCTGGATTCAAGTCCCAATCCAGCCAAATAGGAAGCCAAGCAAATACCAATCCTGTCCGAAACTCGGCGGACGCTCATTAAAATGTTACAACCAAATACTCGGCGAAAGAAAGCTTGCCGGATTCGTTAGCATGTTATGCATCGAGAATTATGAACTTGCTCTGACACGTCGTAAAATATGTAATTAATTCGCTCGCCGGTTTGGTTAAGTGTTTGCATTATACAAAAAAACAACTTTTTAAAAAAAATCGCCAATAAATTTAGATGTCTTCCCTTTTCCTCCACCCTTATGAGGTTTTTTCAAGTATAACTTGAAAATTCTCATTAATTAAAGAAAACAAACATAAAAAAATTAATTAAGTGCTTTAAGAGTTTTTTGCGAGCACCTCACTTGCAGCATTAATTGGTTTTTCCTCGTGCCCCTGTTTTCTTTAATTAAATATCTTTTACATTTTTTTTTAAACTTTGTTAAGGAGAGATTTTCCAAAGAGGGTTTTTTTTTAATATTATTATTATTATTATTTTTGAAAAAAAAAAGAAGTTGTTTTAAACCGTCGATGAGAAGTGCAAACTGTTTGAAGTGTTGTGTGAAATATGCATGCGAAACATTTTTAAATGCAGATTCAAGTAATCGAGCCATGTAAAAAAAAAAATTGAAAATTGAGAAATTATGGTTATCAAATTGAGGGTGGAAAGTGGTTTTTTGCGTTTGTTTAATCCTCCAAGTGCATGATATTGACAGAGAAAATCTCTTTAACGAAAAAAATAGTCATTAATCATAGGAGAAAAGAAAACAAAAGCAATGAAATTTTTAAATAATTAAACAACCACTCAGCTCTACCCTCTCTGAAAAACAAAAGGAAACCCAAATCCGATTCAATTTATAATTCCAATTTATTATGTGCAAACATGTTTCGTCCTTCAATTTTTTTTTTTTTTTTTTTTTTTTTTTTTTTTTTTTTTTGTTAACCTTCAACAGAACTTGACTATAGAATGCCAAGTGATGGGTAAATTAACTTCCAACATAGCTTTTTTTGATGCAATTATAAGTCTTATAGTCCTATTTCTAAAATAAATGTCACAAAACTCTCAATAAAACTTAGTAATTTTACCTAAATGGTACCAAGTGACTATAATTGTATTATAATACAATTATAGTCACTTGGTACTATTTAGTGTCAAGTGCCAAAATATGTCAAGCCGTGCAAGTCAAAAATATAAATTGTATAAATTGTAATCAACTTTCTTTTATGAATTATCCGTATATACATTTCTAGAATAAATGTCACAAAATTCTCAATAAAACTTTGTAATCACACCTAAATAGTACCAAGTGACTATAATTTTATTATATAGTGTTAACTGCCAGTTAAATCAACTTCCATCTACACTGGTTCTTATACGATGATTTAAAAATATAAAACTAATAATGGATTTCTTCATGTAATTACAAGTTTTATAGTCCTATTTTGAAATAAATGTCGCAAAAATCTCAATAACACTTAGTTATCATACTAAAGAGTATTATAATGGTATTATATTGTGTCAAGGGCCAGTTAAATCAACTTCCATCTATATTGGTTCTTATGCGATGAATATGGAATTAACAGTGCTTTTCTCGATGTAATTAACAGTATTATAATTCTTATTCTAGAATAAATGTCGCAAAAATCTTAGTAATGTAGAAAAATGTTTTCAGTTTTGTCCTTTCGTGAAATAGCAGAAATTAATTTTTATCTATATCAAAGAAAAAATATATGAATATTTACAATATATATTTCATATTCTTAGTAAATTGTGTTCCTTGTAGTTTTTTAACGTTGCTTTTGTATTGACTGTTTTCTTTCCATTAAATTTATAAAAAGAAGGTTGAAAATCCCATGCTACACTAATATATCACATTCCATATCATTGAACATACAGATGGATCATTTTAATTGATTTTATAGAATTTGTTTACTAAACTATTTCGGGGAATATCAAAGATCTCCAAAAACATTTTCCAATCATTAATTAGAAAATTTTCCAAATATTAAGTTGGTAATTAAAATTTTGACCTTTCTTGTATCAACAAACAATTCAAAATTTAAGCTCAGAGGAAATATTTTAGCACTGTTTAATATTCATACCCTATATTTTAAACATATAATAAATTTCTGTTACCTCATTGAAAATATATTTTGTTATTAATATATTTTCAATGAGGTAACAGTGATGATGGTGGATGATGATGATTCTGGGGTGGTACTGATGATTTCAATGATGGCTTATTTGCAGGCAATTTTTTTTCTAACAAAATTAGTTTAGTTTAATTTAATTATTCATGAATTTTGATTTGATGCAAATATATTTTTAAAACTAAACGATATATAAATGTAAATGAAAATCTCAAGTGTATTAAATTAAATAAGAGAAACTAATTAAGAAGTTGTAACCATGCTTCCTCCTACGCACTGGCAAGAGAATTGGTCAGTAGGCCTCAAGAGTCTCACCAGGAGAGGAAGTATATTTCAAGCACCTTATGCGTAGCAGAGTACTTATCCGATTTTCGGCATAGAAGGGGGATCCAAGAACATGTCTATAATTATATGCCTTTAAATATGTTAACTGTTATATGTCTCGAATTGTATATGTGTGTTGTTTGTACGTGTGGTAATAAAGCTGTCAGTTCTCAAGTATCTCCACCTAACCCCACCCAATTATAATCCGGTTGCCCAAACTGCACACTACAAAATTAAATATTTATAAATACAAATTTAATAAAAATGCATATTATATTCTAATTCATTTGGTTGAAATTTGAATGATCTTATTCTAAATATTTCTAAAATTTCAAAATATTGTAAGAATTTACGCTTTTCTGCACATCACTCTTTCATTTCGTTAATTTCGCTTCACTTCAACTCCCGATATCTTCATAAAAATCGTTACTTATGAAAGAAGAATCTGGCAAAACAGAAGACAGGGTCTCCCTTCCCTCCCTGCCCATCGGTTCCTTTGACAGAGGATGCCAATTCAGATGTCACTAATGCACAGTAACTGTAACCGAGGAAAAATCGTCGGGAAGAAACATGGAAATGGCGTGATCCGAAAAGGGATTGTTGATTCGACATCTCCACTTGAGTATTTGCTATTCATACACCAACTACAATCGATGGATCCGTTGAGAGGTCTTCCCACCGATTTCTGCATTCAGATTTTCCTCATTTTGTTCCTATTTATGTATGAATAAATATTCACCATATCGCCGAGACTTGGATTTTAAAAAGAAGAGTGCCTTCGGTGATTTCTGAATAGAAGATTTATTATTTTAAAAGATTGCAATACATTTTTTGAAACATTTTTGCAATATTCAGTTAAATGATTTAACTGTTCGCCTGAAAACTTTTATGGATTATAGGGAAAATTAATTTATTTGAATGATATTAAAAATTTCAATTATTTCTAATTTATTGTACAACATGAAAAGTTCGTAAATTATAAATTTTCTTTGAAATAAAAAAATAAAACTTTGTTCAGATGTACACATTAATAAAAAAAGGAATCTGATAAGATTGAGAACTTCGCTTTAAATTGCTCAACATATAAACACTACACTAAATTTCATGATATCAAAATCCAAACAAAAATATAAAAATTGCTTTACAACAAAAAATGACAGACATAATTGTTCTTAATATATTATTATATATGTTCAAAATTAATTGAATTTTCTCTTTTGACCAATTATCTCCAGAACGGTTGAACGGATTTTAATGAAATTAAATATGGGAATACTATGATTATATCCATTAAGTATGGATATACACGCACAAGTATGGACACACGCCACATAATAGTTACGATATGTATGTTCCTCCTCTTCACCGCAGGTAGTACTAAAATAGAGCTTATAATTTTACACTCAAAAATAAATATAATGAGTATAGTCTACTTTTACAATTAAACAATTCTCACAATGTTAGTTCATATTAAAAATCGTGCAATTTATGAGTACCTGAGGAATTTAGTACTATTGCTTCAACAATATTGTTTTCAGGCCTTAGATAATTCACGGAAGTAGCAGATGTGTAGCAATTGCCTATCCAAGAACGTTATATATACAGCTTATAGATTTAGATCTGAAGACTGATCGGACAATTTATTAGGTGAATATCCTGAATTTTCAGAAATTTATCGAACAGATAACGTGGTGTGATAACAGATATGCGTGGACGCACGTTGTCGTATATTAAATTGAAATCGAATCCAACAACAACTCTGATATGACCCTCTTGAAGCATCCCTGTACTTCACATCAGCCCTAGAGAATCTGAGAAAGACATGGAGTTTTGTACACCCAACTAATATTCTTCCCCAAACAGTCAAATGTTCACTACTATAGTGGTCTCTTCTTCAGCTAATATAGTAAAGGTCCTTCATTCTTTCCTGATGAACATGTATCAAGAATAAGAGATTAGATTGAGCAAGAACTCATACAAGAAAAGAACCGTCTTTTATTCATCTATAATCAAATTCGATATTATCTGCAGACTAATAAACACAGTCTTCTGTGTCCAGAAGTGAGCGTGATTCAAAAGCAGATTTAGTCCTAGCAACCTTATTGTGTTCCGTCACAGCTTCATTTTCTTAATCACTTAGTCACATAATCTTTTCAAATAAGATTAAATGTAAAGCATTTTTAAGAGTACATGCTTCTATATTTAAAATCGAAGGTATTTAAATTGGAATAATATTAAAACATAAGGAAAAAACTAATAATTAATTAATGACTATTAATAAAAACATTATAAATTGGATAAAAATTAAAACATGTTTAGAAATAAAAAGATTTTTTCTTATTTATTGCTTGAGGTTTCAAATTAGGGAACTTGATTGAATTAGAAAATAAATTCCGAAAACACAAAAATTATAATAATAAATTATTATATTTATCAATATGTCAACTTTGTACTAAATCCTTCAAAGGAATGTACGATAAATACTTATGCCTTGCAGTTATGGGATGCCTATTGTCAAGAATTTATTTTCAGGATTTATGACAGGATGTCAGGATAAATGTTTATATTTATCAATATGCCAACTTTGTATTAAATTATTTATTTATCAAAATTATCATTTATCCATAATAAAACATTTATTAATAAAATATTATATACACGATTTTGCTGGTAATTTTTAAATAAAAAACATATTAGAAATATATTCTTATTAATAAAGAATTATGTTTGCAACTTAGATCAGGAAGATCCATATTATAATAAGTAACTCGATCTCAAGACATTACTAAAGATTCATTTTGAGATTAGATAAAAATTAATCGCGAACATATTTCGCATAAAAATATACGCCTAGAGATTATTTAGGATTACCGTACAGCCACAACAACAGCTGGAAAAACTTATTATTCAGCCCTAAAAAATTTAATTAATTTAAAATTCAAACGTCTATTGAAAACTATGAAATATTTAAAACTTTTCAAGTAAAGTTGTATGAATCAAATTCTCCGACTTCCTATTAAATGCAGTTGACTACACCATGAAAAGAGCTAAAACCAGTCTGCTAAACATAGCTCTGAAATGTTTAACAAATGGATGAATCATTTTCCAACACGCAGTGCTTTCCAAACGGCATTGTCTCCCTTCCTCCAATTTTCATTTGTCCATTTAACCAGGCCCAAAGACAACATTTTAGGCCCAACTTGATGAATGGTTCAACACGCGGCACATGTGTACTGTCACGACTTTGCATTTTGACATTGATAAATGACGCAACACAAATCATGGACCGAATCACCCTGTCTCGTTCGCTAATGACCATTCCCCGTGTGAAACTCTCTCGGTTTTTCTTCTCTGAAAATCGGTCAACTTGGAGAAACTATTCACTTTTCAAGTGAAATTGGTTCTTCCTAAAAGGAAGTTTGTGAACCAGTAATGGCTAGATAAACACATACTGCAGAGCAGAAGTTTTGCTTTCTTTTTTTCTTTTATTCTTCTTTTCAGTGAACTCTGTCTTGGCAGTAATGAATTCGCATATCGACAAGGGAAGGCCGATTGTTCGTCAACAGTAATGTTCTTTTGCAAAAATAAAAACAGTTTTAAACTGTTTGTTTGTTTTTTTACCTGCAACAACACTCAAATTTCAGAGAAAGCAGTTTTACAGGTAAAACGAAGATTAATTGCTTTAAATGTGTTGCATGTTTATTTTGTCACCCATGTTTATTTTTCTTAGTATAACTGACATAGGCAATTCTGTATTTCCAGGTTTGAATAAATATAAAAAAACCAACTTTGAAAATTTATAATGAAAGAAATTAAATGAAAATCAAATAAATTTAAACTTAATTAAGTGTCTTAAAACATATTTTCATAATAAAGCATTAAAAATGTGTGAAGTATTAATACATTATCAATTTTTTTTTCTCTTTTAGTTTTGTTTGTTTGTTTGCATCCATTTTACAAAAATTTAAATCATATGTTCACTAATTTATATTTTAAAATATATTCTTTTGATGTTCTAATACAGAATATTTAAATTCAATATAACATTAAAAACATTCACTGATTATTATTTTTTTTTTACCAAGAAATGATATTATTATAAAAAAAATAAATTGTTACTAAACACTAAAATTTATGTTTATTTTATTAATATACAATATAAAATAATATATTGTTTAATTTCATTTAAAATTAGTTTTTATTTAATTAAAAAAGATCTAAGAATGTTTCCTGATATTTTGCTACTCACCAAATAAAAAAAAACTATCCATTTAGCAAAAATAAATAAGAACTGCTTTGTATTATTATTTTTCTGTCGTTTAAACTGCATATATATAGACACATAAAAAATTTTCTTACTTTATATAAATATATTAAATTTACACTTACGAAAAGAGAGAGAGAAATCTAACCAAATTTTATAAAATTACAAAATTTCAAATGTATGATTCTGTTACAATAAAGATTGATTGTCGACAGCGATGTTCTTAAAATGAACTTTTAAATTTGTTATGTTCTGCATTTGGAAGCAGATAATAAAATCGTTGAATGGTTGTTTTATACTTATAGAAAACACTAGAAGTAGTTAAACAATTCATAAAATTAATAATAATTTGCCATGATTAAAATAAATAATAAATGTTAATTAATTTTACCATATTTATAAACGTTCCCAAATTGACAAGTCATCAATTGCACATGATCATCTTTTAAAGAATTATAATTTTTTTTTCTGTAATAGTTGCAAATTATAAAATGGGGTTGTAGTAGTTTTAAGGGATTGACCCAGACTTTCAGAAAAAGAAGTATTTAAATTGCTATTTGGGATTTAATTTATTTCTTTTATGGAAGTGGCCAAGTAATTAGTAAATAACAGTACAATATTAATTAGCAAAGATACTTAAACATAATAATTTGCAGCAAAATAATTAAAAAATTTATTTCAATCATATGGTTTCTTGTAAAATAATTTAATATAAATATAAACATTACAAATGCACATAAACATAATACAACATATGCATATGCATATATATATTCCTTTTATAACCGAATATTAGTTAACAAATTAAATATTAAACTTCCAGTATGTGAAAACTTAAGCAAGATTCATATGAATGAATCTGTTTAGATCTTCCCTGTTACATAAAAATATGACTAATTATTACACACAGTTTTTTTTAACATAAAAAGTTTCCAATTCAGCAAAAACAGATTTCAAAAAATGATCCATTCCTTTTAAAACTTTTAGTCCAAAATTATCCGTTAACAGGTTCCTCTTTCAACTCCTAAAAGGCATCTTAGCAACGGGCAGCAGTACTGGCTCTCCTCTGCAATGCAGGCTGGCATCTTGTTTCTCCAACTTGTCTTGCGTGGTTTATCCATTTCTCTAACTTATCAGTTGGGCTTTCTTACTTTTGGGTGCTCTTCATATCTATTCCTTTGCTCTTATCGAAGAAGTTGGTGTCTTTACACAGAAAACGGGAGATGCGTTGAGAAAAAGAGGAAAACACATATCCTTCTGCAGCTTATCTGGAAAGTACCTCCATGTGGAAAAGGATTTTAAAATTTTCCAAAGTCCTAAGTGCCACTTCACCGAATAATCGCCCCTTTTTCTTTTCTATACATATATGTCAGCTCGAGTTTTACCTTTTTTTTTATCTGGAGGGTTGTACACGGCAATCTTGGTAATCCTTCCCCGAACTGCTTTTCAGTGGGTTCCAGGAAATCAGTGGAAGGACGTTGGAGATTATATTCCTTTGATCCTCCTCCGCCATAATCTTCTACAGCTGATGATTCCGAATTCTTTTTTTTTATTATTATTATGATTCCTTATTTTTATCCTCTTCTTCTTCTACTACTATTTCTCTAAATCTTACTTTTCCAAGCTATCCTCGAAAAGCCTTCTTTAAGAATGAAGGAGAAATAAAGTGGAGAAAGAAGGGTGGGTGATTTAAAACCCTCCCTCCTGGAAAAGGAGATAAGGTAAAAAAAAAAAAAAGGCAAAGGAAGGCTTTGTAAAAATAGTGAGGCAACCGTTTGGATGTCATCCTTGATATATGTCGTCCACCTCCTAAACTGCGAATTTAATCAGGGTGCCTGAGGAAGGATTTAGTGAAGGATTAATCATCTCCTAATTGCTCCAGTACTCATCGCTGTTCCATCCCTTCACTACATCTTCTTTTTTTCGTGTAGAATTCAAGGATAATGAAGAAAAAAAAAGAAAATCCACCCAAAGTGGTTCGCATGTCTTAAACATAACTGCTCTTTTGCATGGCAGGAAACGTTGTTGAAAAAAATGAGGCAAGTTTTAACGAAAATAAAAAGACAATTAAGTATAGCTGTATGGAGATTAGGTTTTATTTGGAATTTAACAATTTCCGTCAGCATTAATTAGCTGTATGCGTAAAGAATTTATTAATTTTTCTTAATGCTTACAATCTCGATGTTAATTGAAACTGTTTATTTACATATTAATTCATTCTTACATTAAACAAGGACGTGAATGAATTCTGAATTCTTTTTCTGTTTCTTACCGAAAAACCTTATAAAAATGGTTACTAGCTTGATTCGAGACAATTCTTCAAAAGCTTGTTTTAAATTGTTACATTCTATTTACTTAAAGATTAATATAGAAATATATGAGCAAACAGAATTTGTTAAGGTATATTTTGGTAAGAATATATTTTCGTAAAGGAATTATTTCGACATTGAGCAGAAGAGGACCACTGCAGAGCCTAGCAAGAGCCTTCTGTTTGGTTTCTAAAATTATTTATTGAGAAATTAGTTATTAAAATGGTTTTTTTATAATAAAATAATTTAGGCATGGTTTCCATTATTTTTGATGCGAAAAAAAGTATAATTGTTACAAAAAAAAATTAAAGTTAAACTTAAAGCAGGTTTTATTAATTTTTATTAATTAAAATAGATTTTGAAAAAAAATTTTAACAGAAAAACAATTTTACCAAAATCTCTAAATAAAATTTCGTTATTTACCTGTTTAGGATGATTTAATAAAAAATAACTAACTAATTCCCCAGCACTACAGTCCATGGTGGACCAAGGCAGTCTGCCTACTGACAGATTCCGAAACAGATGTTTTCTTTTTAATGGGTAGGGTTGTCAGCCTTACGTCGAACGCTTTACGGTCATATTAGACTGAGACCTACGGTTTAAAGTGTATTCTGAACCACTACAAACATCTATGGCATAGCCGGGTCTTGGACCAGAAACCTGTGGTGCTGAGCGCCAGAGAAAATAATAATTAAAATAATCAAACGAATGTAAAATTTTTTTCTTTTATTATTCTAGAAAATTTATAGGTTTAAGGGTTTATGGTTTTATGTCTTACATTTATTAGTAAGTATTGAATTTCCATGTTTCAAAACCATTAAGATTTAACTATATAAAGGATAAATTTTGATTCTTTAATGAGCTTATTTAAGTTACTGTCCATAGATTTCTTCTCCAGCATTGATACTATCTTGATAAAGGTGATCAATGTACCACCTCATTATAAACTCCAAGTTGGAAAATTTGTTAAAAAAGAAAACTTTTTCTCACACTTAACAAGGAGAACCAAACGCTGGATTCAAGTCCCAATCCAGCAAAATAGGAAGCCAAGCAAATACCAATCCTGGAAATTTGTCCGAAACTCGGCGGACGCTCATTAAAATGTTACAACCAAATACTTGGCGAAAGAAAGCTTTGCCGGATTCGTTAGCGCTTTATGCTTCCAAAATTATTACCTTGCTCTGACACGTCGTAAAATATGTAATTAATTCGCTCGCCGGTTTGGCTAAGTGTTTGCACTATAAAAAACCTTTTTAAAAAAATCGCCAATAAATTTAGATGTCTTCCCTTTTCCTTCCCCCTTATGAGGTTTTTTCAAGTATTCCTTGAAAAGTATTCAGTAAGTTCCTCAAGTATTCCTTCTCATTAATTAAAGAAAACAAACATACAAAAATTAATTAAATTCTTTAAGAGTCTTTTACGAACACCTCACTTGCAGCATTAATTGGTTTTTCCTCGTGCCCCTGTTTTCTTTAATTAAATATCTTATAAATTTTTTTTTAAATAACTTTGTTAGGGATGGATTTTCCAGAGTTTTTTTTTTTTTTTTTTTTTTTTTTTTAATATTATTTTTATTTTTATTTTTGAAAAAAAAAAGAAGTTGTTTTAAGCCGTCGTTGAGAAGTGTAAACTGTTTGAAGTGTTGTGTGACATATGCGTGCGAAACATTTTTAAACGCAGATTCAAACGATTGAGACCTGCAAAAAAAAAAAGGAGATATGTAAATTGAGAAATTATGGTAATCCAATTGAGGATGGAAAGTGGTGTTTCGCGTTTGTTTAATCCTCCAAGTGCATGATTTTGACAGAGAAAATCTCTTCAACGAAAAAAAATATTTATTAATCATAGGAGGAAAGAAAACAAAAGCAACGAAATTTTTAAATAATTAAACAACCACTCAGCTCTACTCTCTCTTAAAAACAAAAATTAAAAACCCAAATTCAATTCAACTTATAATTCCAATTTATTATGTGCAAACATGTTTCGTCCTTCATTATTATTATTTTTTTTTTTTTTTGTTAGCCTTCAACAGAACTGGACTATAGAGCGCCAAGTGAAGGTAAATTAACTTCAAGCATAGCATTTTTTCGATGTAATTATAAGTCTTATAATCCTATTTCTAAAATAAATTTTACAAAAATCTCAATAAAACTTAGTTATCATACTAAATAGTACCAAGTGACTATAAAGATATTATATTGTGTCAAGTGCTAGTTAAATCAACTTCCGTCTACATTGGTTCTTATACTATGAATATGAAATTAACAATTTTCTCTATGTAATTATCAGTAATATAGGTTTTTTTCTAGAATAAATGTCACAAAAATATCAGTAATCACACTAAATAGTAACAGGTGACTAACTAGTAACAGATGTCACTAATGCACAGTAACTGTAACCGAGGAAAAATCGTCGGGAAGAGACATGGAAATGGCGTGATCCGAAAAGGGATTGTTGATTCGACATCTCCACTTGAGTATTTGCTATTCATACACCGACTACAATCGATGAATCCGTCGAGAGGTCTTCCCGTTGATTTCTGCATTCAGATTTTCCCGATTTTGTTCCTATTTATGTATGAATAAATATTCACCATATCGCCGAGACTTTGATTTTAAAAGAAGAGTGCTTTTTGGTTATATCTGAATAGAAGATTTATTATTCTAAGAGATTGCAATACATTTTTTTAAACTTTTTTGCAGTATTCGGTTAAAGGATTAAACTGTTCGCCTGAAAACTTTTACAGATTATAGTAAAGTTTTATTTATTTGAAGGATATTAAAATTTTCAATTATTTCTAATTTATTCGCACCACATGAAAAGTTTGTAAATTGTAAATTTTCTTGAAATAAAGAAGGTTGTTAAAATAAAAAAAGAAATTGAATAAATTGTTGAAATAAAAAAAGAAATTTATTCAAAAGTACACATTAAGAAAAAAAAATTAATCTAATATGATTCTGGAGAACTTCGCTTTAAATTGTTCAACGTATATACGAGATACTTTTAAGGATAATTTATGTACATATTTTATTAATATTTTTTAATTTGGTAAGTCCAGTGTAATTCATAAATAAATAAAGTCCTTTTACACTAAAATTCATAATATCAAAATTAAAATTAAAATATAAAAATTGCTTTACAGCAAACGATAACAGACATAAATGTTCGTATATATTATACGAACAAAACTAATAGAATTTTCTCTATTGAACAATTATCTCCAGAACTGTTGAACTGTTGAGCCAACTTAGGGCATCCCTACTTCACATCAGTCACAGAACGTCCTTCAAGACCGTCTTGTACACCCAACTAAGAACCACCACAAACAATAAAATGTTCACTGCCATAGTGGTCTCTTCCTCGGATTTAGTAACGGTCCTTCATTTTTTTCTGATGAACATGCATCGAGAATAAGATATTAGGTTGAACAAGACATTCATTCAAAGAACGAAGTCTCTTATTCATCAATAGTCAAAATTCGATGTTATCTACAGACTAGTAAACAGTCTTCTTTGTGCAGAAGTGAGCTGGATTCAAGTAGCAGGTTTAGCCTTAGCCTTATTAGGTTCGGTCATAGATTCATTTCCTTATAAAAAAGTATAAAGTAAAAAATAGTAAAAGTATAAAAGTATCACTTAGTTACATAAGCTTTGAAAATAAGATTAATTTAAGCATTTTTAGGAGTACATGCTTCTATAATTAAAATCAAAGAATTTAAATTGGAATAATATTAAAACATAAAAATTAAAACAAATGTTTTAAATCGGATAAATGTTGAAACATAAGAGGAAATAAAATTATTTTTTGATATTTATTGCTTGAGGTTACAAACTGGGATATATACGTAATTGAAGTAGAAATATATTCCTACATCCTATAACTGCAAGACATATAGTAAGTATTTATCTTTCATACCTTTGACAGATTTAATACAAAGTTGACAAAGTGATAAATGATTATATTAATCAATATGTCAATTTTGTATTAAATTATTCATTCATCAAAATTACCATTTATCAAAATAAAACATTATTAATAAAATATTATAATCACATTGCTTTTCCTGGTAATTTTTAAATGAAAAACTTATTAGAAATACATTTTTATTAATACATCTTAAAGTCTGAAGCTTAGATAAGGAAAATCCTTAGGGTAATAAGTAACTCAAGACATCACTAAATATTCTTTCCGAGATTAGATAAAAATTTATAATAAACATATTTTGCATAAAAATATGCATCAATAAATAATTTAGGATTTCATGATAGCTACAACAACAATTGGTAAAACTTATTATTCTGAGCTACATTAAAAATTCAAACGTCTATTGAAAACTATGAAATATTTAAAACTTTTCAAGCAAAAATGTACGAAGCAAATTCACCAACTTCTTATTAAATGCAGTTGACTACACCATGAAACAGCTAAAACCCGTCTGCTAAGCATAGCTCTGAAATGTTTAACAAATGGATGAATCATTTTCCAACACGCAATGCCTTCCAAACGGCATTTTTAGTTGATGAATGGTTCAACACGCGGCACATGTGTACCACGACTTTGCATTTTGACATTGATAAATGACCCTTCCTTCTTGCCATTAGTAAGGGTTTTCTTCTCTGAGATACTTACAAACAAACTTAATTACTAACAAAGGCGATTCTGTATTTCCTGTTTTGAATAAATATAATAAAACCAATTTTGAAATTTATAATTAAAGGAAATTAAATGAAAATGAAATTAATACTTGTTGTTGACAATTGTAGTTGACAATATATTTTTTAAACATAAGACTTCACAAACATATCGACATAATAAAGCATTAAAATATGTAAAGTATTAATACATTATCATTTTTTTTTACTTTTTGTTTTCTTTTATTAATACATTATCTTTTTTTTTTACTTTTAGTTTTGTTTTATTAATACACTATAATTTTTTTACTTTGTAATTTTAATTTTATAAAAATTTCAATCATACATTCAATAATTTATGTTTTAAAACATATTTATTTAATGTTCCATTGCAGAATATTTAAATTAATCATGTGTATTAAAAACATACACTGATTTTTTTTTACCAATGATTGATAATGTTATAAAAATATTTTTTACTAAACGCTAAAATTTCTATTTACTTTATTAATTAATATACGATATAATATAATGCATTGTTAAATTTCATTAATAATTATTTTAATTAGAAAAGATTTAAGAATTTGGTGTTTTGTAATTTATTATTCACCAGATAAAAAAACCCATCCACTTATTAAAAATTAATTCAAACTGTTTTGTATTCTTGTTTTTCTGTAATATAAAATGCAGGCATATACACACTTAAAAATATCTCTTACGTCAAATAAATAAATTAAATTTACACGAACGAAGAGCGAAAGATGTAACCAAAATTTTATAAAATTACAAATATAGGGTCCAGTTATAATAAATATTTCCTATTTCCCATTATAAAATTATTACTATAATTTTAAAAAAATACAAATCAAGATCAAATTTTCAACGCTTTAAAATGTTTCCACAATAGCAGAAGATTAATTGATTGTCAACAGCCACGTTCTTAGAAAGAACTTTTAAATTTGTTATATATTCTGCATTTGGTAGCACATAATAAAATTGTTAAATATTCGTTTTATGCTTATAGAAAGGACTACAAGTAGTTAAGCAATTCATGAAAATTAAAAATAATACGCCGTGACTAAAATAAATTATAAATTTTATTTAATTTTATCATATTTATAAATGTTCACAAATTGACAAGTCATCAATTGCTCATGATCATCTTTTAAAGAAAAATTCTAAATTTTTTTCTATAATAGTTACAAATTACGAAAAGGGGTTCTAGTAGTTTTAAGGGATTGACCCAGATTTAGAGACAAAGCATGTACTTAAATTGCTGTTTCATGCTTAATTTGCTCTTTTACGGAATGACAAGTGATTAGTAAATGACATTACAAAATTTATTAGCATAGATACTTAAACATCATCGAGTACGACAAAATAATTAAAAAAATTATTTATACCATATGGTTACTTGTACATTCGTTTATATTAAATTGTATTAACTGTAAATATAATATAAACATTATAATCGAATATTATCAGTTAAAAAAGTTAAATATTAAACTTCATAAATCTGAACACTTCAATTGCAATTTAATAAGAGCAGTACAACATGTGACAAAAGATTAAATAATATACCTTACCATAGAAACATATTAAGCAAGAATCATATGAATGAATCTGTTTAGATCTTCCCTGTTACATAAAAATATGACTAATTATTACACACAGTTTTTTTTAACATAAAAAGTTTCCAATTCAGCAAAAACAGATTTCCAAAAATGATCCATTCCTTTTAAAACTTTTAGTCCAAAATTATCCGTTAACAGGTTCCTCTTTAAATTCCTAAAATGCATCCTAACAGGTCTTAGCAGCGGAGAGCAGTACTGGCTCTTCTCTGCAATGCAGGCTGGGATCTTGTTTCTCCAACTTGTCTTGCATGGTTTATCCATTTCTCTAACTTATCAGTTGGGCTTACTTACTTTTGGGTGCTCTTTATATCTATTCCTTTGCTCTTATCAAAGAAGTTGGTGTCTTTACACAGAAAACGGGAGATGTGTTGAGAAAAAGAGGAAAACACATATCCTTCTGCAGCTTATCTGGAAAGTACTTCCATGTGGAAAAGGATTTTAAAATTTTCCAAACTCCTAAGTGCCACTTCACCGAATAATCGCCCCTTTTTCTTTTCTATACATATATGTCAGCTCGAGTTTTACCTTTTTTTTTATCTGGAGGGTTGTAGTCGGCAATCTTGGTAATCCTTCCCCGAACTGCTTTTCAGTGGGTTCCAGGGAATCAGTGGAAGGACGTTGGAGATTATATTCCTTTGATCCTCCTCCGCCATAATCTTCTACAGCTGATGATTCCGAATTCTTTCTTTTTTTTATTATTATGATTGCTTATTTCCAACCTCTTCTTCTATTTCTCTCTATCTTACTTTTCCAAGCTATCCTCGAAAAGCCCTCTTTAAGAATGAAGGAGAAATAAAGTGGAGAAAGAAGGGTGGGTGATTTAAAACCCTCCCTCCTGGAAAAGGAGATAAGGTAAAAAAAAAAAAAAAAAGCAAAGGAGGGCTTTGTAAAAATGGTGAGGCAACCGTTTGGATGTCCTCCTTGATATATGTCGTCCACCTCCTTAACTGCGAGTTTAATCAGAGTGCCTAAGGAAGGATTTAGTGAAGGATTAATCATCTCTTAATTGCTCCGGTACTCATCGCTGTTCATCCCTTTCCTCCTCTTCTTTTTTTTCTTCGTCGAGAATTCAAGGATGACGAAGAAAAAAAAATGAAAATCCACCCAAAGTGGTTCGTAAGTCTTAAGCATAACTGCTCTTTTGCATGGCAGGAAACGTTCGTGAAAAAAAGGAGACAAGTTTTGCAGAAAATAAAAAGACAATTAAATATAGCTTTATGAAGATTAGGTTTTATTTGGAATTTAATAATTTCCGTCAGCATTAATTAGCTGTATGCTTAAAGAATTCATTAATTTTTCTTAATGCTTGCAATCTCGATGTTAATTGTAACTGTTATTTACATATTAATTAATTCTTCCATTAAGCATTGAAGAATTCTGAATTCTTTTTGTGTTTCTCTTCAGAAAACCATATAAAAATTGTTACTAGCTTGGTTCATGACATTTCTGAAAGATTAATGTAGAAATCTATAAGCAAACAAAATTTGCTAAGATATCTTTTAGTAAGAATATATTTTCGTAAAGGAAATATTCCGACACGTGACGTTGAGCACAAGATCACCATTTCAGAGCCTACCAAGAATATTCTGTTTGGTTTCTAAAATTATTCAATGAGAAATTTATTATTAAAAAGGGATCTTTTTTATAATAAAATAATTTAGTCATGGATTCCAGTATTTTTATTGCGAAAAAAATTATAATTTTTTTTTAAAAAAACTAATTTTAAACTTAAATCATGTTTTATTAATTTTTTTTAATTAAAATAGATTTTGAAAAAAAAATTTAAAAGAAAAGCAATTTTACCAAAATCTCTAAATAAAATTTCGTCATTTACCTGTTTAGGAGGATTTAATAAAAAAAATAACTAATTAACAAACTGTATAGCACTACAATCCATGGTGGACCTGGGCTGTCAGCCTACTGGCAGATTCTGAAACAGATGCTTTCATTTTATGTTACAGGACTGTCAGCTCAACACTCTACAGTCATAATATACTACGGTTTAAAAAAGATTTCGAACCTCATCAAACCTCCACATCCACGGCAAGACTCGAACCCAAATCCAGTCGCACTGAGCAACAGAGAAAAAGTAACTAAAATTAATCAATTGCAAAATAATTTTTTCGTTTTAATATTCTAGAAAAGTTATAGGTTTTAACGCATTATGTCTCACATTTCTCAGTAAAGACTGAGTTTCCATGTTTCAAAACAATTAAGATTTAACTATATAAAGAATAAATTTTGTTTCTTTAATTGAAGTAACTGTTATATTATTGAACTAACTGTCCATGGATTTCCTCTCCAACATTGAGACTATCTGGATAAAGGCGATCAAGATACCACCTCATTATAAACTTCAAGTTGGAAAATTTGTTAAAAAAGAAAACTTTTTCTCACATTTAACAAGCAGAACCAATCGCTGGATTCAAGTCCCAATCCAGCAAAATAGGAAAACAAGCAAATACCAATCCTGTCCGAAACTCAGCGGACGCTCATTAAAATGTTGTAACCAAATACTTGGCGAAAGAAAGCTTGCCGGATTCGATAGCGTTTTATGCTTCCAGAATTATTAACTTGCTCTGACGCGTCGTAAAACATGTAATTAATTCGCTCCCCGGTTTGGCTAAGTGTTTGAATTATATAAAAAAAATCGCCAATAAATTTAGATGTCTTCACTTTTCCTCTAGCCTTATGAGGTTTTTTCAAGTATTCCTTGAAAATTCTCATTAATTAAAGAAAACAAACATAAAAAATTAATTAAGTGCTTTAAGAGTTTTTTAAGAACCCCTCACTTGCAGCGTTAATTGGTTTTTCCTCGCGCCCCTGTTTTTCTATAATTAAATATCCTATACATTTTTTTTTAAAAACTTTGTTAAGGATGGATTTACCAAAGAGGTTTTTTTTTACATTATTATAATTTTTATTTTTTAAGCCGTCGATGAGAAGCGTAAACTGTTTGAAGTGTTGTGTGAAATACGCGTGAGCAAAACTTTTTAAATGCAGATTCAAGTGATTGAGCCTTACGAAAAACATATACGTAAATTGAGAAATTATGGTAATCGAATTGAGGGTGGAAAGTGGTGTTTTGCGCTTGTTTAATCCTCCAAGTGCATGGTTTTGACAGAGAAAATCTCTTTAACGTAAAAAATACTCATTAATCTTAGGAGAAAAGAAAACAAAAGCAATGAAATTTTTAAATAATTAAACAACCACTAAACTCTTTCGTCTCTTAAAAACAAAAATGAAACCAAATCCTATTCAATTAATAATTCCAATTTATTATGGGCAAGCATGTTTCATCCTCCATTAGATTTTTTTTTTGTCAGCCTTCTACAGAACTACTTGATTATAGATTGCCAAATGATGGATAAATTAACTTCAAACATAGCTTTTTTTCGATGTAATTATTAGTCTTATAATCCTATTTCTAAAAAAAAATCTCAATAAATTTAGTAATCACACCTAAATAGAATCAAGTGATTATAATGGTACAATATAGATTCAAGTGCCAATTAAATCGACTTAAGATAAATTTTGATTCTTTAAAGAGCTTATTTAAGTAACTGAAAGTAAATTGTAAAAATTTCTAAATAAAATTTTGATATAAAAATATAATATACCTGTTTAGAATGAATTAATAAAAATATAACCAAAATAATTAAATGTAAAAGAATTTTACCTTTTTAATATTCTAGGAAGAGTATAGATTTTAAAGCATTATATGTGGCAGCCATTTATAAGTAAGGATTGAATTTCCATGTTTCAAAACCATTAAGATTTAACTATATAAAGGATAAATCTTGATTCTTTAATGAGCTTATTTAAGTAACTGTCCATAGAGTTGAGACTATCTCGGTAAAGGTGATCAAGATACCACATCATTATAAACTTCAAGTTGAAAAATTTGTTAAAATAGAAAACTTTTTCTCACATTTAACAAGGAGAACCAATCGCTGGATTCAAGTCCCAATCCAGACAAATAGGAAGCCAAGCAAATACCAATCCTGTCCGAAACTCGGTGGCCGCTCATTAAAATGTTACAACCAAATACTTGGCGAAAGAAAGCTTTCCGGATTCGTCAGCATTTTATGCTTCCAGAATTATTAACTTGCTCTGACACGTCGTAAAATAGGTAATTAATTCCCTCGCCGGTTTGGCTAAGTGTTTGCATTATAAAAAATTTCTTTTTTTTTAAATCGCTAATAAATATAGATGTCTTCCCTTTTCCTTCTCCCTTATGAGGTTTTTTTCCAAGTATTAATTGAAAATTCTCATTAATTAAAGAAAACAAACATAAAAAATTAATTAAGTGCTTTAAGAGTTTTTTACAAACACCTCACTTGCAGCATTAATTGGTTTTTTCCTCATGCCTCTGTTTTTATTTAATTAAATATTTTATACATTTTTTTATTTTAATACTTTGTTAAGGATGAATTCTCCAAAGAATTTTTTTAAAATTTTTTAAATGCAGATACAAGCGATTGCGCTCCGCGAAAAAAAATTATATGTAAATTGAGAAATTATGGTAATCTAATTGAGGGTGGAAAGTGGTGTTTCGCGTTTGTTTAATCCTCCAAATGCATGATTTTGACAGAGAAAATATCTTCAATGAAAAAAATAGTCATTAATCATAGAGGAAAAGAAAACAAAAGCAATGAAATTTTTAAATTATTAAACAACCACTTAGCTCTACCCTCTTTTACAAACAAAAATAAAAAAATCAAATCGAATTCAATTCATAATTCCAATTTATTATGTGCAAACATGTTTCGTCCTTCATTATTAATTTTTTTTTTGTTAGCCTTCAACAGAACTTGACTATAGACTGCCAAGTGATGGATAAATTAACTTCAAACATAGCTTTTTTCGATGTAATTATATTTAGTCTTATTAGTAATTATATATAGTCTTAATAGTTATTATATATAGTCTTATTAGTAATTATATATAGTCTTATAGTCTGTTATAGTCTTAAAGTGTTGATTTCTGAAATTAATGTCACAAAAATCTCAATAAAACTTAGTTATCATACTAAATAGTACCAAGTGACTATAATGATACTATATAGGATTAAGTGCTAGTTAAATCAACTTCCTTCTACATTGGTTTTTATATGATGTTTAAAAATATGAAATGAAAGGTGGAAATTGTTGATGGGCTTAATTTGCTATTCAAATCCGATGTACTCGTCTTGGAACAGTACCAACATTTCTACATTATGAAGTAACATATTATAACGTAATGTTTGTAATAAATTAGTGCAATTTGAATAAATTTCATATATAAACGAGATGGTGTTCTGATATATTTTCGGCGACATATGTGGCAGCATAAAATAAAACTTAAACTTAAACGTGGTCAAAAGTCAAAGCTTAACTAAATTTTATAAATGATGGAAAAACTGCAAAAGAAAACTAATAAATTCTTTTAGTATCATGCTCACTGATGAACGACATCTTGATGGTTACATGATTTTGTGTACTTAGATTAATTTCATCAAAGTACCACCTACTACAATGATGATTAATTTTTGTAAATGAGAGCTTAATTAATTGAAAATTCTTAAAATATCAAAACTAATCTCTGCTTTATGAAGTGCAAGGGGTTATTGAAGGTTACCATATTGCTGTGTTTATTGAATCTGGTTCATGGCCTATTCTTGTAATGCAGTGATTCATATAGAACCTCTGATTACATATGGTACGCCCCATATGATTCATGTTCCATGGCATAAATGTTCTATGTCATATATTTTTCATGTTCTCGTAATATTCTTGTCCTATTAATTTTCCTCCTATTTTGCAATATTCATACTTTACCTATATGTTTTTGGTTCATTTTCTTCCTATGTGCTCCTGGTTCCTGTTCTTGCAATATACTGACTAACATTTGTTTCTTGATTTAAGAAACAGCGTGTACTATTACACAATAAAAATTCAATTCACTATTATTATGTTTTCAATAGATTTAGAGATTTGTGATATAAAGAACTTTTATAAAAGCATATATATAACTTGTATAAAGCAAACTTTTAGTATTCATTGTAGCCCAATGGAAAGCATATATTTCATATATATCAATAAATGGATTTCACTTTTTATTTTCTAACATTGCTTAATTAACTTTTTAATTGAAACAAGGTAGAGAAATTTTTTCAGTTTTGTCCTTCCATGAAATTCCGAAGATGATTTCTTTGTATTTATATCAAAGAAAAATAGTTTTAATTAATTGTAGTTATAGTTTTAATAAGTAGTTTTAATTGTAGTTTTAATAATTTTAGTAAATTGTGTTCATTGGAGTTTTTAAGTAATGTTTCTATTATATTTATTGTTTTCATTTCTTTTCCCTTTTTCCTTTTATTCATTCGGTTTCATTTTTAAGAAAAATATTGAAAATCCCAAGTTACACTAATATATCATATTCATGTCATTGAACATAAAGTACGATCCTTTTAATTGATTTAATGGAAATTGTCACTAAAATATTTCTAAGAATATCAAAGAACTCCCAAAATTTTTTCTTCCTGTTATTAGTTAAAAAAATTTTCGAAATATTAAATTAATAATTAAAAATTTGGTCTTTCTCATATCAACACACAATTCAAAATTTAAACTCAGAGGAAGTATTTTAGCAATGTTTAATATTCATACGGTATGCTCTAAACACATAAAAAATTTCTGTTACCTCATTGAAAATGTATTAATAACTAATGGCTTATTTGCAGGCAATTTTTTTCTAACACAATTAGTTTCTTTAATTTAATTATTCATGTATTTTTCTTTGAAGCAAATATATTTTTTAAACTGAACTATACTTAAATGTAATTGAAATCTCAAGTGTATTGAGTTAAATAAGGGCAACTGATCAGCAAGTTGTAACCATGCTTCCTCCTACGCACTGGCGCGGCTTGATGGCCAATTGACTAGCGCTTTGGCCTTAAGAGCATGTTAAGCATATAGTAAGAGTAACAAGAATACAATACAAATTTCAAATACACTTTCATGGAGAAACAAATTGGAAATATTAATCATTTTCTTTCCTTAGTCTTAATGTAACCTGATGGTAAATTGGCTAGAGTTCTGGAATTCAGATTTTAGTTTCAGGGTCGAATAATGGCGGTGGCATGGATGTTTGTGAGTGGTTCAGAATTCACGTTAAACTGTAGGTCCAGGACTAATTATCCAGAAGTGTACAGAAAATGACCGTAGAGCGACAAACAAAACCTACGTACAGGCAAGAGCGCCCCCTGTAGTGTTCAGGAGAAATGGTTGGTTGCGTTACAGACTCTTATCCGGAAAGGAAGTGTATTTAGCTCATCTTACGCTTAGCAGAGTATCCGGTTTTCTTCTTAAAAGTGGAATCTAATAAGTCTATAATTATATGTCTTAAATATGTTAACTATTATGTGTCTCGAATTGTATATGTGTGGTGTTTGTGCGATTGTCAATAAAGCTGTGAGTTCTCAAGTATCTCAGCGCAACCCCACCCTATTAAAATTCGGTTGCCCAACATGCACATTACAAAATTAAATATTTATTAATACACATTTAATAAAAATGCATATTATATTCTAATTCATTTGGTTGAAATTTGAATTACCTTATTCTAAATATTCCTAGAATTCCAAAATATTGTACAAATTTATGCTTTTGTGAATTTACGCTTTGCACATCACGCTTTTGTTTCGTTAATTTCACTTCACTTCAAACCTCGATATCTTCATAAAAATTGTCGCTTATGAAAGAAGAATCTGGCAAAACAGAAGACAGGGTCTCCCTTCCCTCCCTGCCCGTCGGTTCCTTTGATAGATGACGCCAATTCAGATGTCACTAATGCGCAGTAACTGTAACCGAGGAAAAATCTTCGGGAAGAAACATGGAAATGGCGTGATCCGAAAAGGGATTGTTGATTCGACATCTCCACTTGATTATTTGCTATTCATACACCGACTACAATCGATGGATCCGTCGAGAGGTCTTCCCACTGATCTCTGCATTCAGATTTTCCCGATTTATTCACCATATCGCCGAGATTTTGATTTTAAAAGAAGGGTGCTTTCGGGGATTTCTGAATAGATTTATTATTCGAAAAGATTGCGATACATTTTTTTAAACATTTTTGCAGTATTCAGTTAAAGAATTAAACTATTCAACTGAAAATTTTTGTAGATTATCGTTTAATTTAATTTATTTGAATGATGTTAAAAAATTCAATTATTTCTAATTTATTGTACAACATGAAAAGTTTGTAAATTATAAATTTTTCATGAAATAGTGAAAAAAAATTTTTAAAAGGTACACATTATGAAAAAAAAAGGAATTTGGAATGATTCTAGAGATCTCCGCTTGAAATGGCTCAACATATAATTTTAATAATAATTTATGTAATTATTTGTTTAATAATTTTAAAATTAGTAAATCAGTGTAATTCATAAATCTGCGATATTCATTTTACACTAAATTTCATGATATCAAAATCAAAACAAAAATATTAAAATTACTTTACAACAAACTATGACAAGCATAATTGTTCTTATACTCGTATATTACACATATTCAAAATTAATAAATTTTATCTTTTGACCAATTATCTCCAGAAATGCTGAACATATAATTTTAATAAAATTAAGAATTATATATACTATGGTATATCCATTAAATATGAGTATACACACAAAAATATGGAAACACACCACACATTAGTTATGGTACATATATATGCTCGTCCTCTTCATCTCAGGAAATATTAAAATAGATCTGTCACTTTCACAGAGAAAAATGGGAATAAAGAGTCTAGGCAATATTGCTCCTTCAGCAATATTGCTTTCAGGACTTGTATGATTCACAGAGGTTAAAAGTGAGTGGCAATTACCTTTCCTAGAACGTCCCAGATATTGTTTATAAGATTTAGATCTGCAGAATTGATTGGACAATTTATCAGGTAAATATCCTAACTTTCCATTAATTTGTCGAACAGATACGCTCTATGTGGATGCACGTCGTCGTACATAAACGGAAATCAAATCCCACAACAGCCCTGAAAAGATCAACTTAGGGCATCCCTATACTTCGCATCAGTCACAGAGCCTCTGAGAAAGACAGGGAGTTTTGTACACCCAACTAAGAATTTTCCCCAAACAGTCAAATGTTCACTGTTTTAGTGGTCTCTTCTTCAGTTAATAGAGTAATGCTCCTTCATTATTTCCTGATGAACTTACATCAAAAATAAGAGATTATATTGAACAAGAATTTATCCAAGGAAAGAACAGTCTCTTATTCATTTATAATCAAAATTCAATGTTACCTATAGACTAGTAATCCTAGTCTTCTGTGTCCATAGCGGGTATCAAATAGCATCATAGCGGGATTCAAATAGCAGGTTTAGCCCTAACAACCTTATTGTGTTCCATCATAGCTTCATTTTCTTAATCACTTAGTTACATAATCTTTGAAAATAACATTCAATGTAAAATCAAAGGTATTCAAATTGGAATAATAGCAAAACATAAAAAATATGTTACAGATTGAATAAAAATTAAAACATGTGTAGAAACAAAATGATTTTTTGTTATTATATGAGGTTATAGCTTGAAGTTTCAAACTGGGGCACATGAATTAGGAAATATATTCCTAACAATTGGTATCACATAACTCTAAGGCATATGCATTTACCTTCTATACATTTGAAGCGTTTAATACGAAGTTGATATATTGGTAAATGATTACATTTATCAATATGTCAACTTTGTACTAAATCCTTAAAAGGAATGAAAGCTGGATAATTATGCCTTGCGGTTATGAGATGCCTACTATCAGTGACTTATTTTCAGGATTTGTGTCAGAATGTCATGAATAATTTATGACAATTATTAATTTATTATATTTATCAGCATGTCAACTTTATTTATTTATCAAAATTATCATTTTTCAATAATAAAACGTTATTGATAAAATATTATATTCACATTGATTTTCCTGGTAATTTTAAAATGAAAACGATATTAAATATTAATTATTAATAAAATAGTAAGGTCTGAAGCTTAGATAAGGAAACTCCTTAGGGTAATAAGTAACTCAAGACTTCGCTACATATCTTTCCCAGATTACATAACAATTTATCACGAACATATTTTGCATAAAAATATACACCTATAAATTATTTAAGATTACCTTATAGCTACAACAACAGTTAGAAAAACTTATTATTCAAGCCTACATTTAAAATTCAAATGTCTATTGAAAATTATGAAATATTTAAAACTTTTCAAGTAAAATTTAAGAAGCAAATTCACCAACTTCCTATTAAATGCGGGTGACTACACCATGAAAGAGCTAAAACCAGTCTGCTGAACATAGCTCTGAAATGTTTAACAAATGGATGAATCATTTTCCAACACGCAATGCCTTCCAAACAGCATTGTCTCCCTTCCTCCAATTTTCATTTGTCCATTTAACCAGGCCCAAAGACAACATTTTAAGCCCAACTTGATGAATGACTCAACACGCGGCACATGTGTACTGTCACGACTATGCATTTTGACATTGATAAATGACGCAACACAAATCATGGACCGAATCACCCTGTCTAGTTCACTAATGACCATTCCCCGTGTGAAACTCTCTCTGTTTTTCTTCTCTGAAAATCGCCCCAACTTGGAAAAACTATTCACTTTTCAAGTGAAATGGGTTCTTCCTGAAAGGAAACGTAATGGCCAGTTAAACACACACTGCACAAGTTTTGCTTTATTTTTTCTTTTTTTTCTTCTTTTCGGTGAACTCTGCCTTGCCAGTCATGAATTCGCCTATCGACAAGGGAAGACCGATTGTTCGTCAACAGTAATGTTCTTTTGCAAAAATAAAAACAGCTTTAAACTGTTTTGTTTTTTATTACTTGCAACAACACTCAAATTTCTGAAAAAGCAGTTTTACAGTTAAAAAGAACATTAATTGCTTTAAATGTTTGCATGTTTATTTTGTCACCAATGTTTATTTTTCTTAATATAATTTACATAAGCGATTCTGTATTTCCTAGTTGGAATAAATATAATAAAACAAACTTTGAAAATTTATAATTGAAGGTGATTAAATGGAAAATAAATTTAAACTTAAACGTAGTTAACAATATATTTTTGTAAACAATAATTTTAAACTTAAGTCTTAAGAAACCTGTTGACATAGTAAAGCATTAAAAATGTGTAAAGTAATAACACATTATCAATTTTTTTTTACTTTTAGTTTGTCCTTTTTTTTTTAATTTTATAACAATTTAGTTTTCACTTTCATTAATTTTTGTTTTAAAACATATTGTTTTGATGTTCTTTTACGGAATACTTGAATTAAATATATGCATTAAAAACGTACACTGATTTTTTTTTTACCAAGAATTGATATTATTATAAAAAATAAATGGTTACTAAACACTAAAATTTACGTTAACTTTATTAATATATGATATAATATAATACATTGCTAAATTTCATTAAAAATTTGTTTTTATTTAATTAGAAAAGATCTAAGAATTTTTCCTGATATTTTGCTACTCACCAGATAAAAAAACTATCCACTTAGTAAAAATAAATAAGGACTGCTTTGTATTATTGTTTTTCTGTGATAAAAAAAGGCAGGCCTATGTACACATAAAAAAGTCTCCTTCTTAATGGAAATAAATTAAATTTACATTTACGAAAATATAGAGAAATGTAAACAAATTTTAAAAAATTAGAAAATTGCAAATGTATGATTCTGTTATAATAAACATTTCCTAATTCCCATTATAAAATTGCTTCAATAATTTTTTAAAAAAATACAAATCAAGATTAAATTTTCAAAGCTTTAAAATGTTTACACAATAGCAGAAGATTAATTGCTCGTCAGCAACAATGTTCTTAAA
Organism: Caerostris darwini; assembly: GCA_021605075.1. Taxonomy (NCBI): domain Eukaryota; kingdom Metazoa; phylum Arthropoda; class Arachnida; order Araneae; family Araneidae; genus Caerostris; species Caerostris darwini. The sequence continues at coordinate 131,326 of BPLQ01010951.1, read as the reverse complement.
AAGAACTTTATAATTTGTTATATGTTCTACATTTGGAAGCAGATAACAAAATAGTTGAATAATCGTTTTATACTTAAAGAAAGAACTAGAAATAGTTAAGCCACTCATGAAAATTAAAAATATTATAAAATGATTAAAATTAATTATAAATCTTAATTAATTTTATCATACTTATAAATTCTCACAAATTGACAAATCGTTGATTGTTCCTGAACAAAGTTTTTTGAAAAAGAATTCTAATTTTTTTTTCTGTAGCTGTTACAAATTACGAAAACAATAGTTTTAAGGGAATGATCCAGATTTGCATACAAAACATGTACTTAAATTGCTGTTTCATCTTAATTTGCTCTATTACGGAATGACAAGTAATTAGTAAATAACATTACAAAATTGATTAGCAAAGATACTTAAACATAATAGAGTATGACAAAATAATTAAAACATTTGTTTATACGATATGGTTACTTGTACAATAATTTAATATAAACTGTAAATAAAACATAAACGTTGTAATTGAATATCATCAGTTAAAAAAGTTAAATATTAAACTTCCAATATCTCAACACCTCCATTGCAATTTAATAAGAGCATTACAACATGTGACAAAAGATTAAATAATATATCTTACCCACGAAATATATTAAGCAAGAATCACATGGATCATTATGTTGATATCTTTCCTATTACTTAAAAATAAAACTAATTATTATATCCAGGTTTTTTTTAACACAAAACTTTCCGAATTCTGCAAAATAAGATTTCAAAAAAATCCATTTCTTTTACAACTTTTAGTCCAACATGATCTGTTAACAGGTTCATCTTTAAATTCCTAAAATGCATCCTAATAGGTCTTAGCAACGGAGAGCAGTAGTGGCTCTCTCTGTAATGCAGGCTGGGATCTTGTTTTTCCAACTTGTCTTGCATGGTTTATCCATCACTCTAACTTATCAGTACGGCTTACTTACTTTTGGGGGCTCTTAATATCTATTCCTTTGCTCTTATCATAGAAGTTGCTGTCTTTACATAGAAAACGGGAGATGCGTTGAGAAAAAAGAGGAACACACATATCCTTCTGCAGCTTATCTGGAAAGTACTTCCATGTGGAAAAGGATTTTAAAATTTTCCAATGTCCTAAGTGCCACTTCACCGAATAATCGCCAATTTTTCTTTTCTATACATATATGTGGGCATGAGTTTTACCTTCTTTTTTTAATCTGTAAGGTTGTACTCGGCAATCTGGGTAATCCTTCCCCGAACTGCTTTTCAGTAGTTTCCAGGGAATCAGTGGAAGGACGTTGGAGATTATATTCCTTTGATCCTTCTCCGCCATAATCTTAAAATGCTGATGATTCCCAATACTCTTTTCTATTATTATTATTATGATTTCTTATTTTCATCCTCTTCTTCTTTTTCTTCTACTACTATTTCTCTCTATCTTACTTTTCCAAGCTATCCTCGAAAAGTCCTCTTTAAGAATGAAGGAGAAATAAAGTGGAGAAAGAAGGGTGAGTAATTTAAAACCCGCCCTCCTGGAAAAGGAGATAAGGTAAAAAAAAAAGGCAAAGGAGAGCTTTGTAAAAATAGTGAGGCAACCGTTTGGATGTCCTCCTTGATATATGTCGTCCACCTCCTTAACTGCGAGTTTAATCAGAGTGCCTGAGGAAGGATTTAGTGAAGGATTAATCATCTCTTAATTGCTGTAGTACTCATCCCTTTCCTCCTCTTCTTTTATTTTTTCTTCGTGTAGAATTCAAGGATGATGAAGAAAAAAAAAAGAAAATCCACCCAAAGTGTTTCGCATGTCTTAAACATAACTGCTCTTTTGCATGCCAGGAAACGTTGTTGAAAAAAATGAGACAAGTTTTACCGAAAATAAAAAGACAATTAAATATAGCTTTATGGAGATTAGGTTTTATTTGGAATTTAATAATTTCCATCAGCATTAATTAGCTGTATGAGTAAAGAATTTATTAATTTTTCTTAATGCTTACGATCTCGATGTTAATTGCAATTGTTATTTACATATTAATTAATTCTTCCGTTAAGGAAAGAAGTGAATAAATTCTGAATTCTTTTTCTGTTTCTTTTCGAAAAACCTTATTAAAATTGTTACTAGCTTTATTCGTGACAATTCTTCAAAAATTTCTTTTAAATTGTCATTGTATTTTCTTAAAGATTAATATAGAAATCTATGAGCAAACGGAATTTGTTAAGCAGACTGCAGAATCTAGCAAGAGCATTCTATTTGTTTTATAAAATTATTTCTTGTTATAAAATTGGATAATTTGTTTTAATAGGCATGGTTTCAATTATTTTTATTGAAAAAAAAAATTATAATATGTTATAAAAAAAGACTAAATAATAAAGTATGTTTTAGTATTTGTTTTTAATTAAAATAAATTTTGAACAAATATTTTAAAAGAAAAACAATTTTACCAAACCCTCTGAATAAAATTTCGTTATTCAACTGTTTATGATGATTTAGTGAAAAGTAACTAACTAACTAACTCTTCGGCACTACAGTCCAAGGTGGACCAAGGCCGTCTGTCTACTACTAGATACTGAAACAGACGTTTTCTTTTCACGGCCCAGGGTTGTCAGCCCTACTCCTGGCGTTCGACAGTCATATTAGACAGCAACCTACGGTTTAAAGTGGATTCCGAACCACTACAAACATGCATGGCATAGCCGTGACTTGGTCCCGAAACCTGTGGTACTTAGCGCTAGAGAAAAAAATAACTAAAATAATGAATTGCAAAATAATTTTTCCTTTTTAATATTCCAGAAAAGTTGTAGGTTTAAAAGCATTATGTCTCACATTTATTAGTAAGGATTGAATTTACATGTTTCAAAACCATTATGACCTAACAATATAAAGGATATTCTTTAATGAGCTTATTTAAGTGACTGTCCATAGAGTTCTTCTCCAGCGTTGAGATAATCTTGATAAAGGTGATCAAGATACCTCGTCATTATAAATTTCACGTTAGAAAATTTGTTTAAAAAGAAAACTTGTTCACACATTCAACAAGGAGAACAACTCATCCCGATCCAGCCATATAGGAAGCCAAGCAAATACCAATCCTTTCAGAAACTCTGCGGACGCTCATTAAAATATTACAACCAAATAATTGGTGAAAGAAATCTTGCCGGATTCGTTAGCGTTTTATACATCGAGAATTATTAACTTGCTCTGACACGCCGTAAAATATGTAATTAATTCGCTCGCCGATCTGGCTAAGTGTTTGCATTAGAAAAAAAACATTTTTTTTTTAAATCGCCTGTACATTTATATGTCTTCCCTTTTCCTTTCCCCCTTATGAGGTTTTTCAAGTATTCCTTGAAAAATCTCATTAATTAAAGAAAACAAACATAAAAAATTAATTAAGTGTTTTAAGAGTTTTTTAGGAACACCTCACTTGCAGCATTAATTGATTTTTCCTCGTGCCCCTGTTTTTCTTTAATTAAATATCTTTTACATTTTTTTTTAAACTTTGTTAAGGATGGATTTTCCAAAGAGGGTTTTTTTTTAATATTATTATTATTATTTTTAATTTTTTTTTATTTATTTATTTATTTTTGAAAAAAAAAGTTGTTTTAAGCCGCTATGAGAAGTGTAAACTGCCTCAAGTGTTGAGTGTGAAATATGCGTGCGAAAAATTTTAAACGCAGATTCAAACGATTCAGCCAATGCAAAAGAAAAAAATATTTATCAAAAAAAAATATATATATATATGTGTGACTTGAGAAATTATGGTAATCTAATTGAGGATGGAAAGTGGTGTTTTGCGTTTGTTTAATCCTCCAAGTGCATGATTTCGACAGAGAAAATCTCTTTTAAGAAAAAAATAGTCATTAATCATAGAGGAAAAGTAAACAAAAGCAATGAAATTTTTAAATAATTAAACAACCACTAAACTCTTTCCTCTCTTAGAAACAAAAATAAAACCAAATCCAATTCAATTTATAATTCCAATATATTATGTGCAAATATGTTCTATCCTTCAATTTTTTTTGTCAGCCTTCAAGAGAACTTGACTATAGAGTGCCAAGTGATGGGTAGATTAACTACAAACATAGCTTTTTTCGATTTAATTATTAGTCTTATAGTCCTATTTCTGAAATAAATGTTACAAAAATCTCAATAAAACTTATTAATCACTTCTAAATAGTTCCAAGTATTTATAATTGCATTATATAGTGTCAAGGCCAATTAAATCAACTTCCATCTGCATTGTTTCTTATGGAATGAATATGAAATTAACAATGCTTTTCTTGATGTAATTATCAGTATTATAATTCCTTTTCTTAGGATGAAAAAATTCTGATAAAAAAATTATAATTTTAAACTAACTATTAAACTTAACTACTGCGATGTAAAAGATTTTTAGTAAAAATTTTTTTAATTAAAATAGATTTTGAAAAAAAAAAATCTTAAATCTAAATAAAATTTTTAAAATCTGTAAATAAAATTTATAAAATTTACAATAAAATAAATAAAGTAAAATCTAAATAATTTTTTTTAAATCTCTAAATAAAATATTGATATAAAAATCTAAAATACCTGTTTAGTATGATTTAATAAAAAAAATTACTAAAATAATCAGATGTAAAAGAATTTTTCCTTTTGTAATATTCTAGAAAAGTTATAGGTTTTGAAGTGTTATATGTGCCACACATTTATTAGTACGGATTGAATTTTCCATATTTCGAAATCATTAAGATTTAACTATACAAAGGACAAATCTTGATTCTTTAATGAATCTATTTAAGTAACTGTCATTTACTACACAGAGTTCCTTACCGGTATTGAGACTATCTTGATCAAGGTGATTAAGATACCATGTCATTATAAACTTCAAGTTGGAAAATTTGTTAAAAAAGAAAAATTTTTCTCACATTCAACAAGGAGAACCAATCGCTGAATTCAAGTCCCAATCCAGCAAAATAGGAAGCCAAGCAAATACCAATCCTGTCCGAAACTCGGCGGACGCTCATTAAAATGTTACAACCAAATACTTGGCGAAAGAAAGCTTGGCCTGATTCGTTAGCGTTTTATGCTTCCAGAATTATTAACTTGCTCTGACACGTCGTAGAATATGTAATTAATTCGCTCGCCGGTTTGGCTAAGTGTTTGCATTATAAAAAAAAAAAATTTTAAATCACCAATAAGTTTAGATGTATTCCCTATTCCTTCCCCACTTATGAGGTTTTTTCAAGTATTCCTTGAAAATTCTTATTAATTAAAGAAAACAATCATAAAAAATTAATTAAGTGCTTTAAGAGTTTTTTACGAACACTTCACTTGAAGCATTAATTGGTTTTTCCTCGTGCCCCTGTTTTTCTTTAATTAAATATCTTACACATTTTTTTAAACTTCGTTAAAAATGGATTTTCCAAAAGTTTTTTTAATATTATTATTATTATTATTTAAGTAAAAAAAGAAGTTGTTTTAAGCCGTCGATGAAAAGTGTAAACTGTTTGAAGTGTTGTGTGAAATAGGCGTGCGCAAAAACTTTTAAATGCAGATATAAGCGATTGAGCCCTGCGAAAAAAAAATATGTAAATTGAGAAATTATGGTAATCTAATTGAGGGTGGAAAGTGGTGTTTCGCGTTTGTTTAATCCTCCAAGTGCATGATTTTGATAGAGAAAATATCTTTAACGTAAAAAAAAAAAAAAAATTAATCATAGGGGAAAAGAAAACAAAAGAAAGAAATTTTTAAATAATTAAACAACCACTTAACTCTACTCTCTCTCTTAAAAACAAAAACAAAAAGCCAAAATCCAATTCAATTTATAATTCCAATTTATTATGGGTAAACATGTTTCGTCCTTCATTAATTTTTTTTTTAGCCTTCAATAGAACTTGGCTATAGAGTGCCAAGTAAAGTAACTTCAAACATAGCATTTTTTCGATGTAATTATAAGTCTTATAGTCCTATTTCTTAAATAAATTTTACAAAAATCTCAATAAAGCTTAGTTATCATACTAAATAGTACCAAGTGACTATAATGGTATTATATTGTGTCAAGGACTAGTTAAATCAACTTTAGTCTACATCGGTTCTTATACTATGAATTTGAAACTGACAATTTTCTCTATGTAATTATCAGTATCACAGTTCTTTTTCAAGAATAAATGTCCCCAAAATATCAGTAATTACACTAAACAGACTATAATGGTCTGTGTCCAAAAAGTAAGACCGATTTTCAATTTAAAATTCCCGGGGCTTATAGAATTCCCATTTTTTTTTCTTTTTTACAAACTAATCCTGACCCAGTTGCAATCTAGTGGTCCAACCTGAACACTACAAATTTAAATATTTATAAATACAAATTTAATAAAAATGCATATTATATTCTAATTTATTTGGTTAAAATTTGAATTACCTTATTCTAAATATTTCTAAGATTCCAAAATATTGTAAGAATTTACGCTTTTGCGAATTTACGCTTTGCACATCACGCTTTTATTTCGTTAATTTCACTTCACTTTATCTCTTGATATCTTCATAAAAATCGTCACTTATGAAAGAAGAATCTGGCAAAACAGAAGACAGGGTCTGCCTTCCCTCCCTGCCCATCGGCTCCTTTGACGCATGATGCCAATTCAGATGTCACTAATGCACAGTAACTGTAACCGAGGAAAAATCTTCGGGAAGGAACATGGAAATGGCGTGATCCGAAAAGGGATTGTTGATTCGACATCTCCACTTGATTATTTGCTATTCATACACCGACTACAATCGATGGATCCGTCGAGAGGTCTTCCCACTGATTTCTGCATTCAGATTTTCCCCATTTTGTTCCTATTTATGTATGAATAAATATTCACCATATCGCCGGGACTTTGATTTTAAAAGAAGGATGCTTTCGGTGATTTCTGAATAAAGGATTTATTATTCTAAAAGATTGCAGTACATTTTTTGAAACATTTTTGCAATATTCTGTTAGAGGATTAAACTATTCGACTGAAAACATTTATAGATTGTAGTAAAATTTAATTTATTTGAATGATAATTTCAATTATTTCTAATTTATAGCAACGCAGGTAAAGATTGTAAATTATAAATGTTCTTTGAAATTAAAAAAATAAATGTAAAAATGTATTCAAAAGTACGCTTTAAGAAAAAAAAAGAATTTTATATGATTCTAGAGACCTCCGCTTTAAATGGCTCAACTTATATTTTTAATAATAATTTATTTAAGTATTTGTTTAATATTTTTAAATTTAATAAGCCCAGTGTAATTCATAAATTAATTAAAGTCATTTTACACTAAATTTCTTGATATCAAGATCAAAACAAAAATATAAAAATTGCTTTACAACAAACTATGCCGGACATAATTGTTCTTAGTCCAGAATTAATAGAATTTTCTCTTTTGTTCAATTATCTCCAGAACTGCTGAACAGATTTTAATGAAATTTGGTATGGATATACTATAACATATTCATTAAATACTGATTAATTATGGATATACACACACAAATATGGAAACACACTATACAATAGTTATGTTACATACGTACGTTCGTTTTCTTCACCTTAGGCTGTACTAAAACAGAACTTTCAATTTCCCACACAAAAATGGGAATAAAGATCATCGCCCTCTTTTACAATTAAATAGTTCTCACAACGTTAGTTTATATTGGAAATCATGGAACTTATGAGTCCCTGGGGAATTTGGTTCTACTTGTTCAGGCCTTAAATGATTCACGGAGGTTGAAGATGACTCACAATTACCTTACCAAGAACTTCCCAGATATGATTTATAGGATTTAGATCTGCAGATCTGGTTGGACAATTTATCTGATGAATATCTTAACTTTCCAGAAATTTTTCGAGCAGATAAGCTCTGCGTAGACGTTCGTTGTCGTACATTAAACTGAAATCAAACCCAATAATAGCCATGAAAAGATCAACTTAGGGCATAACCTATACTTCGCATCAATCACAGAGCCTCGGGCAAAGACATGGAGTTTTGTACACCCAATTAAGATTCCTCCCTAAACAATCTAATGTTCACTACCATGTTTTCGGATAATAGAGTAACTGTCATTCATTCTTTCCTGATGAGCATTCATCGAGAATAAGAGATTATGTTGAACAAGAACTCATCCATAAAAAGAAGTCTCTTATTCATCTATAATCAAAATTCAATGTTATCTACAGACAACTAAACATCGTCTTCTGTGCACAAATACAGCAGATTTAGCCTTAGCAGCCTTATTGTGTTCCGTCATAGCTTTATTTTCTTAATCACTTAGTTATATAATATTTGAAAATAATATTCAATATAAAGCATTTTTATTCTTCTCTTTCGCATTCTTATTCTTTATTCTCTCTTCTTTTATTGTCTCTATATCAAAAGAAATATTCTATCCTTCTATATTAAAATCAAAAGAATTTAAATTGGAATAATATTCAAATATGTAAATTAAAACATAAGTATTAAATTGGATATAAAACATGAGTAAAAATAAAATGATTTTTGATATTTATTGCTTGAGGTTTCAAACTGGGGGGATATAATTGAATTCGAATATAAATCCCTGACAATAGGTATCACATAACTTCAATGCATAAGTATTTACATTTCATACCTTTGAAGGATTTAATACAAAGTAGAAAATAATTAACAAATGATTATATTTACATTAGTTTTGATAGTAGTTTTTTAATAAAAAGTATAGTATAAATGCATCCTTATTAAGAAATAATTAAGTTTGCGGCTGCTTAGATCAGAAAGATTATTATGGTTATAAGTAACACGATCTCATGGTATTTCTAAATATTCTTTCCAAGGTTAGATAAAAATTTATCACGAACATATTTTGCATAAAAATATGCATCTATATACTATTTAGGATTGCATCACAGCTAACAAGAACAGTTAGAAAAACTTATTATTCAGCCCTACAATAAAAATTAAAATGTCTATTGAAAACTATCAAATATTTAAAACTTTTCAAGTAAAACTTATGACGCAAATGCACCAACTTCCTACGAAATGCAGTTGACTACACCATGAAAGAGCTAAAACCTGTCTGCTAAACATAGCTCTGAAATGTTTAACAAATGGATGAATCATTTTCCAACAAGCAATGCCTTCCAAACGGCATTGTCTCCCTTCCTCCAATTTTCATTTGTCCATTTAACCAGTCCCAAAGACAACATTTTAGGCCCAACTTGATGAATGGTTCAACACGCGGCACATGTGTACTGTCACGACTTTGCATTTTGACATTGATAAATGACGCAACACAAATCTGTCTCGTTCGCTAATGACCATTCCCCGTGTGAAACTCTCCCGGTTTTTCTTCTCTGAAAATCGCCCCAACTTGGAGAAAGTATTCACTTTTCAAGTGAAATGGGTTCTTCCTGAAAGAAAGTTTGTGAATGTAATGGGCAGATAAACACATACTGCCCAAGTTGAACTTTTTCTTTTTCTTTTTTTCTTTTCAGTGGAACTCTGTCTTGCCAGTCATGAATTCGCCTGTCGACAAGGGAAGACCGATTGTTCGTCAACAGTCATGTTCTTTTGCAAAAATAAAAACAGCTTTAAATTGTTTAGTTTTTTTTCACCTGCAACAACACTCAAATTTCAGGGAAAGCAGTTTTACAGTTAAAAAGAAGATGAATTGCTTTAAATGTGTTGCATGTTTATGTTGGCACTAATGTTTATTTTTCTTAGTATAACTAACGAAGAAGGCTCTTTATTTCCTGGTTTGAATAAATATAATAATAACCAACACTTATAATTAAAGATAATAACTATAACTTAATAAACTATTTTTAATTGAAGGAAATGAAATTTAAACTTATATGTAGTTAATAATATGTTTTTGTAAACAATATATTTTTAAAGTAGTCTTTAAAAATATATATTCACATAATAAAGCATTAAAAATGTGTAAAGTATTAATACATTGTAATTTTTTTTACTTAAAGTTTTGTTCTTATTTTTTTTTTTTTTTTTTTTTTATAAAAAAATTTAATTCATACGTTCACTATTTTATTTTTTAAAACATATTTTTGTAATGTTCTATTACAGAAACTTTAATTCAACAAGTGTATTAAAAACATACACTTTTTTTACCAAGAATTGATATTATTATTAAAAAATTAATTTGTTACTAAACGCTAAAATTTCTATTTACTTTAATATAATACATATTTACTTTAATATAATTATATATAATTATTAAATATAATATACAATATAATTGTTAAATTTAATTACAAATTTATTTTTATTTAATTAGAAAAGATCTATGAATTTTTTATGATGTTTTGCTATTTCCCAATTAAAAAAAAATTACAGTTAATAAGAATAAATAAGAACTGATTTGTGTTTGTTTTTTCTGTGATACAAAAATGCAGTCATATGCACGCATAAAAAGTCTCTTACTTTATATCACTAAATTAAATTTATACTTAAGAAAAGAAAACTAACTAAACTAACTTAAAACTTAAAACTAACTTAACTAAAATTTTATAAAATTGCAAATGTATGCTTCAGTTATGATAGATATTTCCTATTACCCATTACATAATTATATCTATAATTAAAAAATAAATACAAGTCAAGATCTAATTTTCAAAGATTTAAAATATTTCAACAATAGCAAAAGACAAATTTCTCGTAGACAGCAATGTCTTAAAAAGAACTTTTAAATTTGTTGTTTTAGAAACAACTAGAAGTAGTTAAGCAATTCATGAAAATTAAAAATAATATGCCATGATTATCAATAAATTATAAATGTTAATTAATTTTATCATATTTATAAATGTTCACAAATTGAAAAGTCATCAATTGCTCATGATCATCTTTTAAAGAAGAATTCTAAATTTGTTTTCTGTAATAGTTACAAGTCACGAAGAGCGGTTGTAGTAGTTTTAAGGGATTGATCCAGATTTACGGACAAAACATGTACTTAAATTGCTGTTTTATGCTTAATTTGCTCTTTTTCTAAATGACAAGTAATTAGTAAATAACATTTCATAATACGAAGCAAACGTCCGTTAGCTTTTTCTCCCTAGCGCGCATGCTCATAACTGAGCATGCGCTGGGAGAAAAGCCTAAGAACGTATATGCAAAAACTATTACAAAATATTACAAAGATAAAACCTAATAGAGTATAACAATATAATTAGAAACTTTATTTATACCATATGCTTATTGGACAATAATTTATATTAAATTATTGTATTAACTGTAAATATAATATAAACATTACAATTGAATATCATCAGTTAAAAGAGTTAAATATTAAACTTCCTGTACACATCCATTGCAATAAGAGCAGTACAACATGTGACAAAAGATTAAATAATACATCTCCAACATGAAATTAAGCAATTCAGGTGAATGATACTGTTTAGATATTTCTTATTACATTAAAATATGAACTACTTATTAGATCTAGTTTTTTTTAACACAAAAAATTTAAAATTTAGCAAAAACAGATTTCAAAAAAATTATCCATTTCTTTAAAACTTTTAGTCCAACATTATCTGTTAACAGGTTCATCTTTAAATTCCTAAAAGGCATCCTAATAGGTCTTAGCAACGGGGAGAGGCAGTGGATCCCTCTGTAATGCAGGCTGGGATCTTGTTTCTCCATCTTGTCTTGCATGGTTTATCCATTTCTCTATCTTATCAGTTCTGCTTACTTACTTTTGGGTGCTCTTAATATCTATTCCTTGGCTCTTATCAAATAAGTTGCTGTCTTTACGCAGAAAACGGGAGATGCGTTGAGGAAAAAGAGGAAACACACATATCCTTCTGCAGCTTATCTGGAAAGCACTTCCATGTGGAAAAGGATTTTAAAATTTTCCAAACTCCTAAGTGCCACTTCACCGAATAATCGCCCCTTTTTCTTTTCTATACATATATGTGTGCTCGAGTTTTACCTTTTTTTTTTTTTTTATCTGGAGGGTTGTAGTCGGCAATCTTGGTAATCCTTCTCCGAACTGCTTTTCAGTAGGTTCCGGGAAATCAGTGGAAGGACGTTGGAGATTATATTTCTTTGATCCTCCTCTGCCATAATCTTCTACAGCTGATGATTCCGAATTCTTTTTTTTATTATTATTATTATGATTCCTTATTTTCCTCCTCTTCTTCTACTTCTTTTACTATTTCTCTCTATCTTACTTTTCCAAGCTATCCTTGAAAAGTCCTCTTTAAGAATGAAGGAGATATAGAGCGGAGAAAGAAGGGTGGGTGATTTAAAACCCTCCCTCCTGGAGATAAGGTAAAAAAAAAAGGCAAAAGAGGACTTTGTAAAAATAGTGAGGCAATTGTTTGATTTCCTCCTTGATATATGTCGTCCACCTCCTTAACTGCGAGTTTAATCAGAGTGCCTAAGGAAGGATTTAGTGAAGGATTAATCATCTCTTAATTGCTCCGGTACTCATCGCTGTTCATCCCTTTCCTCCTCTTCTTTTTTTTCTTCGTGTAGAATTCAAGGATGATGAAGAAAAAAAAATGAAAATCTACCCAAAGTGGTTCGTATGTCTTAAACATAACTGCCCTTTTGCATGGCAGGAAAAGTTGTTGAAAAAAGGGAGACAAGTTTTACGAAAATAAAAAAATTAAATATAGCTTTATGGAGATTAGGTTTTATTTGGAAGCATTAATTAGCTAATTATTAATTTAATTATTTAATTAATTTATTAATTTGTCTTAATGCTTACATTCTCGATGTTAATTGTAACTGTTATTTACATCTTATTTAATTTTTCCATTAAGCAAAGAAGTGAATGAATTCTGAATTCTTTTACTGTATCTTTTCGGAAAACCATATAAAAATGGTTACTAGCTTGATTCAGGACAATTCTTAAAAAGTTTCTTTTAAATTGTCATATTCTATTTCTAATTCTTAAAGATTAATATAGAAATCTATGCGGAAACAGAATTTGCTAAGGTATCTTTTAGTAAGAATATATTTCAGTAAAGAAAGTTTCAGTTTTTCACCTAAGATTATTATTAACCGAGATAAAAACTTTACAATTTTGACTATTACATTATTAGACATTTAAATAGTTATGGGATAAAAATGTTTCTTTAAGATTCAGCTAGGATTAAACAGGAAAATTTAATTTGATATTGTATCAAAGTATTCAGTATATTTAAGCACTTTGTTAACATAATTTTTATTGACTTAAATTCTTAACACTAATTTGATAGCTTATAAAAGATCATCTGATATGCTTGATAAATTTGATATTAATCTTTACATAAAATATAAGAATGCAAACAAAATATTGTAAATTATCATGGAAACGCTTTTCTTTTTAATCCCAAATCAGAAATTTATTATTAAAGTTTTTTAACAAGATCACACTCCTTTTACAATTGCAATTTTATAATAAATTGTTTGATTATAATTGCTAAAAATTTTATTTATTATAATTGTTAAAAATTCTATTATAAATTGTTTGATTATAATTGTTAAAAGTTTTATTATAAATTATTTGATTATAATTGTTAAACATTTTATTATAAATTGTTCATTTGTATTGTCTGTCTATTAATCCAAACACTTGTTTGTCTATTAGTATAAAAAAATACATAGCTAATGTAATAGTAAAATATTTTACCATGAAGTATATTCTGAATATTGAATACAACATGTAGAATGCACATAAAATAACATAGTCTTTATGTTCATTATTTAACAACACAATCGTATCTAGTTAACAGTTACATTAAAGTGTCTTACTTATAACAAAAGAAAATAATTTTAAACTTTTGATACAAAATCAAATAATTTGTTGAAGTTCAACAAGATTGTTGTCATTCTGATTCCTTAAATACTGCAGAATTAACAAAATGATGTCAGCAGTGCCTCAAAGACAAACATTTCTGATTTGAAATTCTAAACATGCAAAGGTGAAATAAAAATAGAAACTGGAAACTTTAATTTACTCTATCTGTAATTTGAAAAAAAAAATAATAACATTTAATTTGTTCCTTTGATGTTAATTAAGTTTAGTGACTCGTATTTAATTAAAATACTTTGATGATTTTCCATACAATCACTTTTCACTCTTTGTTTTGATTGGAAAAAACAAATAAAAAGTTTATGAAAATACCTTTTCAGAACAAACTTGTTGATACGACAGTTGTTAAAAGCATCGTTTGATGTAGCAAAAATTATTTTAATTTAAAAAACAATCAATTCCCTTAAATAAATAATCATATTTAATTTTATTTACAAGATATTCTATTTTACGATTTTCTTGGCTATAGAGTCAACAAGTTGAATATCAAGAATTGGATAGTAGTTCTTTAAAAGAAGTCCTCAGCTCAATTTCTGACAGATTTGTTTAATAAGGCTATTTAAAACTTGCTTTAACAGTATCCTTTAACCATCTTTAGACTAGATGTACCATACTTTAGTTTTCATTATAACGTCTCCTGTCTCGAAATGTATCAGTAGGCAGATAGCCTTGGCCCCCATGGGACTGTTGCATTAATGAAGAAGTTTTCCTTATAGCTAAAATGTGGTGACAGTTACTTTATAAAAACATCCAGGGAGAATTTCTTTCATAGGTCTAATGTAGTAGGAAGTAATGTAATTGGATAATAATACTTAATTGTAGATTTATAATTGTTTTTTGTTTGTCCAATAAAAAGTTAATATTTATTTAATGTAAACAGAAACATAAAATTTCAATACACCATAAATAAAATCATATTATACAGATGAGAAAATATATATAATAAAGAGATTCCAATATAAAAATTGCATGACATAGTTTAAAAACAATAGTTTAAAAAGACAACATGAAAGTTAGAATGCTGTAATTGTTTTTTAATTATACTTTTACATTATACTTGTCATTATTTTTTTATTTAAATGATAAGAATTAAATATTTATTTACTTTGAATGCTGATATCAAGTTTACTTATTTTTAAGGGACCTGAATGGCCGAGTGTCTAGCGCTCTGGCGCTCGGTGCCACAGGTTTCGGGTTCGAATCCCGGCGGTGCCATGGATGTTTGTAGTGGTTCGGAATCCACTTTAAGCCGTAGGTCCCGGTCTTCTATGACTGTAAGAGCGTCACGGAGCAAAAGTCAGGCTTCTACCTACGGGTGCTCCATCACAACAGAAGCTGCTTCCTTCCCCTTCAATCATGAGTCCATATGGGCTTGTGGGCTTGGCCAGCCAAGTGGGATAAGAAACAACAACAACAACAACACTTATTTTTAATGAAAGGTAAAACAATAAAATGCAATTTTTCTGTTAAGCATTGATATGCTAACAATATAATAACCTCCAAATGACTTTATATAATTATTAAATGCAAGTGATACAATATATTCCATCGAAAGAAGAATAAATTGGCTGGTATTAGATGATTCAGATGATCACATTTAAACAATGACAAACAATAAATATATAAGGTTCATTGTAGTAGTCAATCCCATCCAAATAAAAAGCAAAAAGCAGATTGAATTGGAAAAAAATATATTTATACTTTATGATAGTGAAAATTCTTGATATATTTTTACCAATTAAGCAGCAAAAATTATCAAGTATTTATTTTTACTGTCAATCAACATTTATGTGATATCATAGTACAATGTGTTTTCAATATACTATTTGCTACGTTTGGGTGTGGACGTATGTCCCAATCTGTACAGAATATCTTATAACTAATGGATAAATAAATATTGAAAAGGATTTAAAATACCATGCGCAATGTTTAAAGTTGCAAGATATATACATATTTATGCTTAGATAGTGTCTTTGTGATTGTTAATATGATGTGTACATGGATATGTTTACTGATTTTTAAAAATTTCTCACTGTGAAAGCATTTTGACGCTATACATAAAGAAACTACTGCAGTCTGCTGAAGTTAACGAAATATAAATTAACTGTTTATTTTAAATGTCAATTTTAACGCCCTTTAATTTTTCATTGTGTGATTAAGTTATGTATAGAAAGATAATACAATAGTCCGAGTTATTTTGAATTGTAATAATTGTTACCAATACCTGATAGGTCTACCAATAAATATGTTTATTGATAGACCTATCAGGAGAAATAGGTTAGATTTTATGTAATATTCTCTATATCCAACAATTGCAATGACTATTTATTTCTTGTACAGAAAATAAAATTCCTAATTCAGTATACAGGACTAAAGTAATTCATTAAGAGCCTTTTGATTTTGTTCCTTTTCTTAACAATAATAATTAACTAGCGATCGTAATGGTAAATTTTAAGTGGAGTTGAAAAAGAATGGTTCAAATTTCCTTAATGCTAAATTTATGTGGAGTCAAAAGCGTTTTAGTCTTCCTTTCACCGACTGGAATGGACTGCAAATTCTTGTCAACATAGATAAATATAGTACAAGCCTATAACGTATCATGTGTGATGTATTCTTTTCTAGACTAAAGACGAATGTGCTAGATCAGCGTTAAACGTCTCCAAATATTATGTTTCACATTCAAAAAGAACATTAACATTTAAATATTCGAGCAATACAAATAGACAGCATGTAAACTTGCCAAATAGCCAGCAATTAAGTTCTCTCATTATTGAACATACTTATGCATTTCAAAATTACCATCAATAATCATATTCCCAAAACAAAACGGTAATTGCACTAAACAGCTAAACAATAACTCAAATGTGATTCTATCCCTTTCACATTAACGATTCGTTCGCGTTTTCTTAAGTAAGTAGAATCTGATCATTTTCAATCATTCAAATTCCGCAACACAGACAATTGATCCATGATTAAATCCGATCCATGACCATTTCCATTAACATCCCTCCCCCCACCCAAATAACGTCCATCGGTTTTCTCTCCTCCCAAAAGAGGGGTCGTTTGACGGGGTAAAAGCCTTTATTAACTTTCTGTTCAGAAGTCCTTACAGTAGGCCATTTCGGCATTGGAAAAGCCATAATGATTCTGCTTTAATGATAACGACTATCGCTCCAACGATTGGTGTGTTTACTATACTTCCAGAAAAGTGCTTATTTTTGGACTTTGGATTCCGGTGAAATATGAGACGCTCAAATAGGATGTCACTCGGTTTAATTCATTTCTTCTCGCACCGAATGCAGGGAAGTTATTTATGGATGCTTTGTGTAATTAGCTGGCTTGGGATCGCTTAGTGTTTGCCACGTATGTTTTGAAATGGTCGCTTTGCTAACAGTTTGTCATTAATAACTTGTCAGCATTGATTGTCATTAAGTTAACATAATTATGCGATCAATTTATGTTTAGCTTACGAAGACCTGCGTAATGATCGAGCCGTTCTTTTAAAATGCTGCAAGTCTAAATTTGATGGCTTAATAATGATGTTGGCCATAGGTGTTTATTAGCATAAGTGTTAACATTAAACACCTATTAAGGTTCACCATAGATGTTTTATTTTTAATACTTGCGATAATTTTTAGTATTTGCATTTTTTCAATATCTGCAGTATTTTTTTAATATTTGCAATAATTATTAATATTTGAAATATTTTTTAATATTTCCAATATTTTTAATATTTGTAATATTTTTTTTAAGGTTTGCAATATTTTTAATGTTTGCAATAGTACACAATATGCCATTGTAATATGGTCCGTATGATATTCAAATGCATTTCAAAATTACTATGAATAATTTTATGATCATGTTCCCAAAACGAAACGGTAATTGCACTAAACAGCTAAATAATAACTCAAATGTGATTCTACCTCTTTTACATTAAAGATATATTTGCGTTTTCTAAAGTAGAATCTGATCACTCTTAATCATTCGAAACAAGCAACACTGACAATTGCTCAATGATTAATTCCGATCCATGACCATTTCCATTAACATCCTTTCCCCACCCACCCCCCAGTGGCCATCGGTTTTCTCTCCTCCCAAAAGAGGGGTCGTTTTGGGGGTTGGAGGCCTTTATTAACTTTCGTTGAGAAGTCCTCACAGTAGGCTATTCTGGCATTGGAAAAGCCATAATGATTCCGCTTTAATGATAACGACCATTGCTCCAACGATTGGTGTGTTTATTTCCAGAAAAGTGCTTATTTTTGTGTTCCGGTGAAATATGAGACGCTCAAAGAGGATGTCACTCGGTTTAATTCATTTCTTCTTGCACGAATGCTGGGAGGTTATTTATGGATGCGTTGTGTAATTAGCTGACTTGTGATCATTTAGCGTTTGCCACGTATGTTTTGAAAAGGTTGCTTGCTAACAGTTTGTCATTAATAACTTGTCAGCATTGATTGTCATTAAGTTAAAATAATTATGCGATCAATTTATGTTTAACCTAGGAAGAACTGCATAAAGATCGAGCAACCATTCTTTTAAAATGGTGCAAGTCGAATTTTGATGGCTTAATAATGACGTTGGCCATAGGTGTTTATTAGCATATGTGTTAATAAACACCTATTAACATGTGTTTTATTTTTAATATTTGCAATATTTTTTAACATTTACAAGATTATTTTAAAATTTGCATTAATTTTTAAACATTTGCTATATTTTTTTTATTATTTGCAATATTTTTAATATTTGCAGTTTTTTTTTAATATTTCAAATATTTTTTTTTAATATTTGTAACTTTTTTTTAATATTTGTAATAATAATTTTTAATCAATATTTTTTAATGTTTGCAATAGTATATAATACGCCATTGTAATATGGTACGTATGACATTAGTTATGCATTTCAAAATTACCATGAATAATTTTATATTCATATTCCACAAACGAAACAGTAATTACACTAAACAGCTAAATAATAAATCAAACGTGATTTTACACCTTTCACATTAACGATTCGTTCGCGTTTTCTTAAGTAAGTAGAATCTGATCATTTTCAATCATTCGAAACCCACAACACAGACAATTGCTCAATGATTAATTCCGATCCATGACCATTTCCATTAACATCCTTTCCCCCACCCACCCCCAATGCCCATCGGTTTTCTCTCGTCCCAAACCGATGGGCATCGTCTCGTCTTCCCACGTCTCGGGGTGAAGTCCTTTATTAACTTTCGTTGAGAAGTCCTCACAGTAGGCCATTCTGGCATTGGAAAAGCCACAATGATTCCGCTTTAATGATAACGACTATCGCTCCAACGATTGTGTTAATACTTCTAGAAAAGTGCTTATTTTTTGACTTTGGGTTCCGGTGTAATATGAGACGCTCAAAGAGGATGTCGTTCGGTTTAATTCATCTCTTCTTGCACGAATGCTGGGAAGTTATTTATGGATGCGTTGCGTAATTAGCTGGTTTGTGATCATTTAGTGTTTGCCACCTACGTTTTGAAATGGTTGCTTTGCTAACAGTTTGTCATTAATAACATGTCAGCATTGATTATCATTAAGTTAAAATAATTATGCGAACAATTTGTGTTTGCGTAATGATCGCGCCATTCTTTTGAAATGGTGCAAGTCCAATTTTGATGGCTTAATAATGATCTTTGTTACACATAGGTTATTTTATTTTTAATGTTTGAAGCATTTTTTTAATATTTGCATTTTGACGCTGTGTTCTCTTCATCCAACAATTGCAATAAATATTTGTTTCATGTACAGGAAATTAAAATTCCTAATTCAGTATACAGGACTAAAATAATTCAGTAAGAGCCTTTTGATTTTGTTTCTTTTCTTAATAATAATAACTATCAAAAGATCTTAACGGTAAATTTTAAATGGAGTTGAAAAAGAATGGTTTAAATTTCATGCATACTAAATTTATCTGAAGTCAAATCTTTTTATTCTTCCTTTCAGCGACTGAGAATTTTCGTCAATGTAGTTAAATGAACAGCTACGCTAATATTAATGCAAGGCTATAACATATCATGTGAGATGCATTCTTTTATGGACCATCGACGAATGTGCTAAATCAGAGGGAAACGTCTTCAAATATTATGCCCCACATTAAAAAAACATAAACATTTAAATATAAACCAAAACTATACAAATAGACAGCATACACGACTTGTCAAATTGTCAGCAATTATGTTCTTTCTTTATTGAGCACAGCCATGCATTTCAAAATTACCATCAATAATTTTATGATCATATTCTCAAAACGAAACGGTAATTGCACTAAACAGCTAAATAATAACTCAAATGTTATTCTACCCCTTTGACATTAACGATTCGTTCGCGTTTTCTTAAGTAGAATCTGATCACTTTTAATCATTCGAAACCTGCAACGCAGACAATTGCTTCATGATTAATTCCATTCCATGACCATTTTCATTAACATCCACCCCTCCCCTCAAAATAATGTCCATCGGTTTTCTCTCCTCCCAAAAGAGGGGTCGTTTCGTTCGGGCTAAAGACCTTTATTAACTTTCGTTGAGCAGTCCTCACAGTAGGCCATTCTGGCATTGGAAAAGCCATAATGATTCCGCTTTAATGATAACGACTATCGCTCCAACGATTGTCGTGTTTATACTTCCAGAAAAGTGCTTATTTTTGGACTTTGGGTTCCTGTGAAATATGAGACGCTCAAAGAGGATGTCACTCGGCTTAATTCATTTCTTCTTGCACGAATGCTGGGAAGTCATTTATGGATGCGTTGCGTAATTAGCTGGCTTGCGATCATTTAGTACCTCCACCGTGTTTGCTACGTACGTTTTGAAATGGTTGCTTTGCTAACCGTTTGTCATTAATAACTTGGCAACATTGATTGTCATTAAGTTAAAATAGTTATGCGATCAATTTATGTTTGGCTCATGAAGACCTGCGTAATGATCGAACCACCATTCTTTCAAAATGGTGCAAGTCCAATTCCGATGGTTTAATAATGATGCTGGTTACACACAGGTGTTTCAGTGCAATATTTGAAACATTTTTTTTAATATTTGCATTTTTAGGCTGTATTCTCTGTATCCAACAATTGCAATGGCTATTTATTTGATGTACAAAAAATAATATTCTTAATTGATTGTTTTAGTTCTGTAGAACTAAAATAATACCGATAAGAACCTTTGGATTTTGTTTCTTTTCTTAATAATAATAACTACCAAGCTATCGTAATGGTAAATTTAACTGGGGTTGAAAAGAATGGTATAATTTCATGGATGCTTAATTTATTTCGATTCAAAAAATTTTATTCTTCTTTTCACCAATTAGAGTTGACTACGAATTCTCGTCAATGTAGTTAAATTAACAACTACTTTAATATTAGTGCAAGCTTATAGAGTAGCATGAGTGATGCATTCTTTTATGGATCATCGACGTGTGGCTAGATCAGCGTGAAACGTCTTCGAATATTACGTCTAGCATTAAAAAAAAAAAAGCATTTAAAAATTATCCAAAACAATACAAATTGCCAGCATATGCCAAATTGTCAGCAATTAAGTTTTCTCAATAATGAGCATAGATATGCATTTCAAAATTACTATCAATAATTTTATGATCATATTCCACAAACGAAACGGTAATTGCACTTAACAGCTAAATGATAACTCAAATGTGATTCTATCCCTCTTACATTAACGATTCTTTCGCGTTTTCTTAAGCAAGTAGAATCTGATCATTTTTAATCATTCGAAACCCCACTACACTGACAATTGCTTAATGATTAATTCCGATCCATGACCATTTCCATTAACATCTCCCCCCCCCCCTCCTCCCAAAATACCGTCTATCGGTTTACTCTCCTGCCAAAAGAGGGTTCATTTGAGGGGTTGAAGGCCCTTTATTAACTTTCTGTTCAGAAGTCCTCACAGTAGGCCATTTTGGCATTGGAAAAGCCATAATGATTCCGCTTTAACGATAACGACTATCGCTCCAACGATTGGTGTGTTTACTATACTTCCAGAAAAGTGCTTATTTTTGGACTTTGGGTTCCGGGGAAATATGAGACGCTCAAAGAGGATGTCACTCGGTTTAATTCATCTCTTCTTGCACGAATGCTGGGAAGTTATTTATGGATGCGTTGTGTAATTAGCTGGCTTATGATCATTTAGTGTTTGCCACGTACGTTTTGAAACGGTTTGCTTGCTAACAGTTTTGTCATTAATAACCTGTCAGCATTGATTTTCATTAAGTTAAAATACTTATGCGATCAATTTATGTTTAGCTTATGAAGAACTGTATAATGTCTTTTAAAATGGTGCAAGTCCAATTTTGATGGCTTGATAATGATGTTGGTTACATGTAGGTGTTTTATTTTTAATGTTTGAAAAAAATTTTTAAATATTTGCATTTTTTTAGTATTTGAAATATGTTTTTAATATTCGCAATATTTTTTAATATTTGAATTTTTTTTTTAAGTATTAGAAATTTGTTTTAATATTTGCAATATTTCAAATGTTGGCAATATTTTTAATATGTGCAATTTTTTTTAATATTTGAAACATTTTTTTAATATTTGTATTATTATTATTTTTTTTTTTTTTTTTGTATTAGCAATCTATTTTTTAATTTAGGCAATATTTTTTTTAATCTTTGCATTATTTTTTAATGTTTCCAATAGTATATAATATCCCATTATAACATGGTTCCGAACCTCACAACACTCTTAATGAGACCTGGAGCTATGGGGACATATGAATATCAGATAATATTCGACCAGTAAACACGCAAGACTTGCTTAACTCCTCCCACCCTGCCCAGAGAAGTTATTTTTCCCCCGTAAATGTTTTCTTTGTCACCTTTTATAATGGGCCTGATGGCCGAGTGACTAGCGCTCTGGCGGTTGGTGCCACAGGCTTCGAACCTGAATCCCGAAGATGCCATGGATGCTTGTAGTGGTTAGGATTTCTTTTTAAACTGCCGTCTCTGTCTAATATGACTGTAGAATGCTAGACATAGGGCTGACAACAACCCTTCTCCGTAAAAAGAAAGCACTTCCTGTCTCGAAATCACCAGTAGACAGACGGCCTTGGCCCCCATAGGGCTGTTACACCAAAGAAGAAGTGTTGCAGCCCTACGTTCAACTGTTCTGTCAGTTAGCCAGCCTTACGCTCTACAGTCTACGGTTTAAAGTTAAATCCTAATCACTCCTACGAAATCCACTTTAAACCGTATTTCCCGGTCTAATATGATTGCTGGGCATAGGGTTGACAACCCTACCCGGTAAAACAGAAGACATTCCCTGTTTTGACCTGTAGGCAGACGGCCGTGGTCCATCATTAAATGTATAGTGCCAAGGGGTTAATTAGTTAGTATCCTTCCCTGACTTTTATGCAATTATTTTGTCCAATTAAATACCAAAATAAAACTCCGATAATTAGCTATTTGAACAACAACCTTTTTTTAATTACCATAAACAGAAACGAGTATCAGAAGGCAAGTTGCTCGATGTATAATTAAATGTATTTGCAATATAAACAACGCATATAATAATTTTGTATTACACTATTTTATCATAATTTTTTTTAAGTTCCTAATTCTAATCAATATGGCGATAAAAAATAACATTTAAATTATGATATACAAAAACGTTAATTAAATAATATGTTTTAGTAATTAAATAATGTTATATTTATATCCTTATTGAATAAACATTCTTTATTAAAATATCTTATTAAGAACATCTTCTTAATTAATAATAATTTATTCAAGTCATAATCAGTCAGTCATATTTTTAAATTACAAAAGGCAAAACATTCCAATTAATATGAAGCCAAGAGACTTAAAAATCCACTAATTAAATATGTATCTAATTTGACATTCTCTCAGACACTATTTAAATGATTTTAAAATGAATTACATGATAGAGTCAGAAAATAAAATGTTAATTGAATAATTCTTAGTTTCTTAAGAGAATATACGAAATGCGACAATGAATTAAATTGTTCTTTACTTTAAAAAAATAGATTATATTTGCTAATGATAGAATAATAAAATAAATACAAATCTTATCAAGTACGTGCGAAGAAATGATTTTAGAAAAATAAAAAAAATTATATTTAACTAAGTTGCTCCATTAAAAATTCTTAACTTTAACTTCTTAACATAAACTTTAATTTGTTACAGCAAAGCAAACATCCTTTAGAAATGCAAATTTTAATTTTATTTTATTTGTGAAAAAGAATATTCAAATTTTTAACCATTTTATTCACCTCAATCATATTCGAATTGCAGTGCAATCTGTGACATGTGTACAAAATGATGAAGATTCGAATCTAGCTGGTGAAATAAGCTTGGGTTGTTTCTTTTTTAAACAAGTAGACTTGGTGGAGAATGTGAGACAGTATTTCGAATCGATGGTCAGACCAAATGGTTGGAGTTTTCCAAGTTTTTCTTCCATACGACACACTAATGGAGGGAATATTTTTAATAAAGGGGGAGTTCACCTTCTCCTATCAGTGGATCTAGGCGACCTGGTGGCCAATTGGCTAGCGCTCTGGCCTTTGATACCACTGATTCCTGGTTCGAAACTTGGAGGTGGCATGAATGTTTCTTAGTGGTTCAGAATCCACGTTAAACTGTAGGTTCCAGTCTAATTAGCCTAAATTGTGCAAAAAGTGGCCGTAGAGCAACAAACTTAACCAAATTCGGTAAATCTAGAATTTAGCTCCTTATGGCGCAAATTTGGTAACACTATAACAGCTATAATTTTATAGCGTAAGTAACTAATAACCTGATGATCAGGTACATGGCAATAAGGGAGGAGGATGGGAATATTATAATTTTTTTCTGTCATGGTTGAAGTCATAAAAAACTATAATATAAAACCATGTCCACATTAGCATGCTAAAGTTTTTAGCCTCGCATACCACGCTGGTTTGCTGTAGTCCGTATGGAAATCAGAACACATACAGTTTTGTTTGCTAGCTTTTCGATTGAATAAATTTACCGCTAATCAGGTGTTAATTGTTGGCCCCGAATATTGGAATTTACAATATTCAGAAAGACGTAAAGGGAGATAATAAGGCAGTTTACTTCTTTTTCTTTTTCACTGTCGCAACAACCCAATGGGGCACAAGGCTGTCCGCCTACTGGCAGATTTCGAGATAAGAGACGGTTTCTTATACGGAGTAAAGTTATCAGCTCTACGCTCAATGCTCTACAGTCATATTAAGCCAGTACCTATAGTTCAAAGGGGATTCCGAACTACTACAAACAGTCATGGCACAGGAACTCTAACCCGAAACCTATGACACCGACACCTGAAATAGGTCGTTTTTATGGAGTTCAAAAAAAACCGTCCAGGAATAGTAAACTTTTAACCAAATGTTTCAAATCTAGAAACAGCTTAAACGAACTTTTAGCACAACATGCATTGAGTAGCTAAATTATTACATATACTGGTATGTTATTTTCTATGGAAAACAATATAATTGCTACTTCTGAATCTTTACAATTGGTCATGAATAGAAAAGTGTCATTTAAACATTAAGCTAAATTCGACGTTTTAACAAAAAAATGTGCTTCTTAAAAAGCATTAATGTCGAGTGAAAAAAGCGCTTTAAAAATATTTTATAAATATTTTATCAGAAAAAAAAAATTTTTAAGTATAATTATTGCATTTTCATAAAATGAAAAATCTCTTTCAAAAGTATATTATTTTGAGTGTTTTGAAAACTTATAAATAACATTTAACACAACACTTAAAAAGCTAATATTTTTATTACTATTGCCATTCTCAAAAAACCCACCAAAATAATCTCATTGCTTTTATTTAGTTATGTATCAAGTTATAAGAATATCCCATTTTTTCGAGTGAAATAAAAAAAACTGATAACTCAGACAAAAATTTATTAATTTAATTATCAAAATAGTCACCGTTTTTTTTTTCAATGGCATCTTTCCATTACATTTTCTATAAAATCCACTTGGTTAAATCCTTCGAAAAAGGATCTAGTTTCATTTCAACTCTCCTTTCGAATTAAGCTCCAAATCTTGTAAAGTGATTCTAAAGAAATGAGGATCTGTTAAAGCAAGATGTGAATCGCCTGTAATCTCCTAGCCAAATTTTTCTATGGAATTTTTAGACGATCTTGCAGCTTAGCATTGTCATGCTGCAGGATCACTCCTTTTAACTATCGAAGAAGGCTGTGTTTGCTGCAAAAATTCTTTTAAGCGCTTTAAATGTCGACAGTTAACTTTAATGGTTATTATTGGATTGTCACCTAACAGCTCACAACGAACAATTCCCTTCCTATCCAACCTAGTCTCAAAGGAAACTCATTTGATGAAGAACACTTCGAGGTTGTTTGATAAGCAGTTAAACCCCTGTCTTTTTAATCTTAATCCTTTTTGTATAGGGAATCCCCTGATTTATCATAAATAGTTAAGTTGGTTGAATCGATATTATCATTTCTTATAATTAACTAACTCCTTTTCACTACAGCCAAGCTCATCTGCATACTGGTAGAGGATGAACAGGAGATGGTTTCTTTTTACAAGGTAGAGTTGTCAACCCTACTCCCAGCGCTCTACAGTCGTATTAGACCGGGACCTACGGTTTTAGGTGGACTCTGAGCTACTACAAACTTTCCAGGCACCACTAGGACTTGAACCCGAAGCTTGTGGTAAAAGGCGCCAAAGCATTAGTCACTGAACATCAGGCCCCATGCTTTACAGTCCTCCTTCAAAATATATAAATAAACGAAACGGGAAGAACTTTCATTAAACTTAACATAAGTAGGTTGACAAAAGTAGACGTTTCTTTTGAAATCATCCTAAATCCCGCGAAATGAAGTAAGTTTAAGAAAAGTTTCTAAAAAGATGATAGCACAGTGTTACATAGCTAAGGAAAAGCTATGATGGTGGAGTAAGCATCATTCCCTAGCCAAATCCTTTTTAATCATTCGATGTGGGGTTTAGCATTGTCTTGCAGCAGCATCACTCTTTGCTGTTTATCAATAAATACCATTTTTCCTGCAAAAACTTTTTTAATGTATTAGATTCTGACTGTCAACTTCAGTGGTTACCGTGTGATTCTCACCAAGCATCTCAAAACAAACAATATATTTTGTTTGTTTCACCCTATATCTCAAAACGAACAGTATATTTTGTTTGTTTCACCCTATATCTCAAAACGAACAGTATATTTTGTGTTTCACCCTATACTCAAAAGTATCTTTGGATGCTGATCACTTCAAGGTTGTTGAATAAACCTTGAATGATGGCAAAGCCACTTTCTTTTGAGATTAACAAAATAGAGGGTTTGCTAATTTATCATATTTAGAAGTGTAGCCGGTGTTGTGATACATTATAATTGTTCTTCAAACAAAATGAAGATAACTTTTGTTGTACCCTAACAGAAAAAAAATTTTACCATAGATTAAAAATTTTCAGAATTGAGGAATGAGTCTTGGATTTCTCACAATCTTAGATAAACATTGCGTTGTACTCCATAAGAATAACATTTTAACAAGTAATATATATTTTATTTCCAATGGCTAGGCAAAAAGTTGCATAGAACAACAGCACTAAGAACAATAGAACAATCTAGGACTAAGAACAAAAAAAGACCAGAGTCATTGTCTAATGAGCGATCTTGCTTTCCAATATTTTGACTCCTCTGTAGGTCCACGAAGAAACCTACCTAGGAGCAGATGGTCCCTGTCCATTACTTCTCCAGAAACACAAAGTGGGCAAATAGGATCTGTTGAAATGCCTATGCGGTGCAGATGGGCAGCAAGACAATCGTGTCGCACAGACCAGCGAATATATAATAATATAACATACATAAAACTTTCGTCAATCAGTTCATAAATAATATTCCATATCATGTATTGAATATGTCTCACAATCACATATGTCTAAAAAAATTATTTCTAATGGAATTTTATTTATAAGATTTTTTTTTTTTTTTTTTTTTTTTTGCTGAAAATATAAGAAGCATCTATTTTTAATTACCATTCCAAACCTTTTTTAAAATGCCTTAAAACCATTTTCATGCGTTAAAAAAAAGAAAGAAATTTTCCTTTTATGTGTTTTCTTTCTTTTGACATTTTTTTTAATGAAGAAGAAACAAAGCTTCAAATATATGCGAATTTTTTAACAACGAGGCCTATTTAAGCAACAGACAGAAGAAAAAAAAATATCTGCTTTTAATTTTAAAATAATCTTTTTTTTTCAGATGACATTTTTGAAATTACCACTACTGTAATTCATAATGCCCGTAATTATTTTTACATTGCAATTAAATTTTCAATCATAAACAACCTGTTAATTAAACATGAAAAAAAAATCTCCGTTTTCAATTAAAAAATTCCAGAGTATCATTAGACTATAAAATATAATTAACTTAGATCTTCTTAATTAAATTAGATAATTAACTTCAAGCTTGTTTTTTTTTTTCAAAGCATCTTCAATCTCAACCGCCTATGAAGGTATTTTCATAAAAAAAAAATTTTTTTCTTTAATTGCTTAATGATAATAAATGTTCTACTCGATTACTTTTTATTCCGCTACCTTCACCCTATTTACGAAAAACATTCCGAATTTCGGGGTCTATTTTTTATGCAAAAATTTAATCTTGAAATTGTTCAAATGTAGCTATTTAAATTAAGTGTTTAAATCTAAGTCGATAAGAAATATCATAATGATCCCACAAAAATGCCAGAAAGTTGTTGTAATATCTCGGCTTATACCTATAACGACTTCAAGAAGAGGGCCACTTTCAGATTCATGGGAAATTTCAGATTCATTAAATTTTTATTTACAAGCATTTTTATTTACACGCACATGTATATATATAAACAAAACATTATTTACAAAGAAAGTAAATTTAAAGATATGAATTGGATACACAAATGCAGTTCTCTCCAAGGTCGGAGACTTTCAGACTTCTCGAGTCTACGACGAATTCATTTTAGATACTGAAAATAATTAAATCGCGGATTTTTTTAAAGATTTCCGATTTGTTCAAGATTTTAATAAATTTTTATATCAAATTTCTTTGTTTTTACATGTACTTACTTTTACTGGGCTACGTTTAATGATGATAACTGCCATTTCGGAATTTTTACATCTTTACACATCACAATTTAATAATTTATCTTATTTTAATAATAAGAACATACTTATATAATTAGCACTAAAATTGAAATGCTGACGTCTCCATATATGAATCAGCCTTTGACCAAATAATATATAATATATATATATATATATATACATATATATATATATATATATATATATACATCCTAATCTGATGAGGGATGTTATATAGATAGAGATATATATAAAGCCCCACAAATAGAACCACACAACCACACCAGATAGCTGATACTTGGACATGAAATAATCTGCTTTAGAGCTACTCTTGCACCCGATTTGCAACAGTCCTTAATTATCCCAAGGCATGATACACGTAACCACAAGGGGCTCATTTTTGTAAGCAGACGGAATCTCCAGCCTGTTCAATCACTTCAGAAAAAAAAGAGAAAAACAACACTCTTTGTCGACTAATCGTAAACTCTCTTCTTCTTCTCCAAAAACCTCCCTTTAAGAAAATCCGTCAAGAGGTGGATGTCAGCTTCCCTCCCTTTTCATTGCAGTGGACACTTCCTCTGCCTATCACCAATCACGATGCAAAAACTCCTCACGTAGTCCACGTCGTCTGTAATTGTTTCGACCTGTCAAGGTTCATTATCCATGACACTGATTATCTGCTGTCAGATTTGAGTGACAGGTTGTTCTCATTAGAACAAAACACTAATTGCTAAACACTAACACCGAAACACTAATTGCTGCTTATCTGTTGTCAGATTTGAATGATATAAGTTCTTATTATGCACTTGTTAAAGAATATACATTCCTTCCCCCTAGAAACAGAAATGCTATATTTCTTCCCGTGGGGAAAATTCCATATTGTAGATCTTAATAAACAATCAGTTATAATATTGCATAAATAATTAGAAATAAGTACTTAACAACTAGAGATATATAATAATAGATAATTCAGCAAATTACTTATCAACATTAACCTGCTACCGAAAAAGATTAATTTTAATAGCACCTTATTTAAATGAAATAATTGCAAAACATAAAAATATTATTACTAATAAACTAACCGGTACACATTTTCTAGTATATGTACTGATTCAAAAATAACACTTTCCTAGGAGATAAAATCTAATTGGAATTTTAATTGCAATTAGAATTATTTAATATTTTTAGAATAATTATTATTTCTAATATGTACTAAGTTGTGGACGTATTGACAATTCTATAAATCCTCAGGTAAAGTTACTATAAATCTACAAAATTTTCAAGTTTATTTGCTATTGATAAGATAAAGGAATGTACTCTAAAACATTTAGTTTGTTTTTATGTACCTAATTTAAAATTTTATTTAAAAATTAATTTTTTTTTTACTTGTACTTCTTGACTTTACATGAGGGATGTTATACGAATATGCCTACTACCTAAATATCGAGCAACCATAATTAAAGTGATATTACTCATGATCTAATTATCGAAAAAGCAAAGAAATTTAATAGAGGGACTGTCAAAGACATGGAAGGTGATAGGAGATTTAAAAAAAAATCACCTATAAAAGGAAATATGGTTCATTACACTGTTTAAAGATATATAATGAAGCAACAATTGCTGTTGTTGTGCCTAATCCTCAGTGTCATGCAGAAAGTGTGATGCATCGTTAATGAATCATAAAAGTGAAATTAAATTGAAAATAAACTATTTATTTACATTTTAAAATTATTTAATTTACACTCAAAAGATTTCTTTATGAAATAAGTGTACTAAATAGTGCTATGATTAAAATAAATTTTTAAAAGTAGATAAATTATTAGAAAACTGCTATTTATTTTTATTCATAGCATCACATTCGATGAAAGATTTACACTATGATTAATTTAAAATAAGAATTCAAATAGATATATTTTTCAATTAAGTTTTAATTTATTACTGAACTAGTTTTGTATCGTATATATCTGAAATCAGATAAAGCAATGCAATATTATAAAAAAAATTACGAAACTTCAATTATATAGAGTGGCTAAGAATAAAAACATTTTTTGTAATAGAATACTCTTACAGAAGTAGAAATATTGTATTTAAGAGCTATTCCCAAAGGAAATTTTCTCAAAATACTGAAAACTGAAGCAGGTAAAACTATTCATTCACAAGTAAAACAATTAAAAAAGAATGAAACTATGGTTGATTAATTCCTTTTCACAACAAATGAAAACTCGTTCTTGTTTCCCAGTTCAGTTGTTCTTTTGAACAAATGGCTGTAACCGATTCTGACTATGGCAGAAATTGCATCCTTTATTAATGATGCCATGAAGTGTATTCAATTCTGATGATATCTGAAATTGTATCATCAAATTTGTTGAGCTCGTGAGATATTGATCTTATATCTTATCGAATGTCGTGAGATATAAAATCAATAACTTTTTCTGACGACATCCTATTTGATGTGTATGCCACACACTAATAAAAGTGCCAGTAAATCCCTGTCCGAAATACATTGTAATAAACACCATTTAAAAAGACTTCTTCATGTTATTCCTGATACTTTTTCTATTAGTATTGGAAAGAAGTTAGTCAATAAACAAATCAGTCTTATAAAAATAGACCCTTTTGTGCAACATTTTATGTTCCGGGACATCTTGCAATCTTTCTTTTTCCACTTTTATCCAAAATAACAAGAAAGCAAGCCTTAGACTGAAAGGAAGTAGATGATTGCTAACTATATATAAGTAAAAAAAATGAACAAAGCTTTGTCTAAAGTACTTAGTAATAAATAACATTTAAAAAGACTTCGTGTTAATTCTGATTCCTTTTCTATTAGTATTGAAAAGATGTTAGTCAATAAGCAAATCAATCTTATAAAAATAAACCTATTTATTAGACATTTTATATTACAGGGCATCTTGCATTCTTTCCTGTTCTATTTTTATCCAGAATAATAAGAATATGAAGAAATAAAGATCTGTAGGAATATAATAATCATCGGTAGATTATTGAATTTTTAAAATGTTAATATCATTTGACATACATACCACAAACTAAATAAAAGAGTTAAAAGCTTTGTTTGATAATCTTTGCAACCAAAGAGATTCAAAAATAATAATTTATTAATTGAAAGAAATCATTTATTGAATTGTATTGCTTTTTAAAAAGAAAATAGTTGATCGAATCGAATAAGTCTTTCAAAATGGTAAGTTAAATCTTTCCATTGTATATTCTACATTCTGTATTATTTTAGCAAGTCTTAGACTGATAGGAGGTAGCTGATTACTAACTATATAAAAATGTTAACAAAGATTTGTTTAGAGGTCTTTATAATAAAGTGATTCAAAAATAACTTTTCACTTTTATTTCTGATGCATATTTTTTATTTTAAAAAATCATTCAATTCAAACAAATCAGTCCACATATCAGATTAAGCCTTTTTTTTTTTTCACTTTAGAACATTCTTCCACGTTCTGCAGGGACATGTTGCCAACCTCCTTTTCTTCCCTTTTATCTCGAATAACAAGGGATAATGAACCGGGGGGATGTGTCAAGTTGAAACTTGGACAGAAAGATGGGATCAAAGTGATGAAAACTCCCGATAAATTTTCAAGGGGGGAGAGGTGTTTTCTGAGTGGTTATCTTGATCGCTGCAGACGAAAAAGGATCAAATAATGAAGGCAGCGAATTTCCGCCAGGGGGCGTCTTGGTGAACGGGTGAATGAATCTAATGACTCGAGAGTCGAGTGAAAAATGAGTCACAGGAGAAATGACAGCGAAAGGAAAAGCCTGCCTTTTACTTTTATTTCGATACACTTTTTCTCGAATTTCTCCACTTTTTCTGTTCCCTTTTTTTTTCTATTCGTAGTATTTTGGAGATGTTCTTTTCTTTTTTTTTTTTTTTTTTTTCTTATACAAGTAGAGAAAAAGTTTTCTGTTTGGGTTTAAGAGAGGAAAAAATTCATTGATTTGATCCGCTTTAAACTAATCGTATTTTTATAGGGAGTTATTTGAATTAGTTTAGTTTGATTTTGATTTATTGTGTGGGGTATAATTAAGAGTGAAGTTTTAGCTCAGTTTTAAGAAATAAAATCGTGGAATGTAAGATTTTTTTTTAATTTATATAAAATTTCTTGATTTTTTTGTGTTCCCCTATTACAGATTTTTTTCCTCCAGATTTTTATTTTATTCTATTTAAAAAGACAATCTACAACTGTGTAATTAATGTAAAGATGACGTGTAAAGATTTCAGAAATATATGAATCTATTACGACTTTTATTAAATGGTTAGATAATAACATCTTCCTTCTTAAATGAAGACATCTTACATAATAACATCTACATACATTACCTTCAGTTAATAACATTACCTTCTTTGAATATAATTTTGCTTCATAAAAAATTATCAATTCCTTTAAAATGAAATTAAATATTAACAATACAGTTAAATGTATACTGAGTAAGAACGTGAATTTTATTGTCTATCTAATACGTAAAAAAACGTCTTGAAATTAACGCCATTAATTTTTTTGAGTTGATTTTATCAGTTTAGGATACATTGTTTTAAATGTATTTGTGTATTAAATTTAATTAAGAGTGTGTTAGATTATATCATTAAGAGTGTATATCACATATTTTTAAGGAAAAAGTCTTTCAATTTAACATTATTTTATAACAAGAGGTAATGATATTAAATTTAGATGTGTTGGTCGATTAAATTTCGATGCAAAGCATTTTAATATTACATTGATCATTTAATTATAAAGTATTTACATGTACAATTGAGTATATTATTTCTTAACCCATTCGGCGGCCTAAAAGGGAACTAGGCTGTCACGCTGTTCTGGGACTAAGATGCTCTTGTAGATATCTTTCTGATAAATTACTTCATATGAAGAATTCTAATGATTTCACTTCCTACTGAAAATGAACTAAATATCAGTGTACTGGCTATGTATAGATGGTCTGGCATAGAAAATATCTATCTCGGTAAAAATGTGTTTCTGCGTTAATTTCTTTTCTACTTCCTTTTTGGATATCAGAATTATAATTTTTAATAATAATAATAATAATAATGCCTTCGCATCTTATATTTATCTATTGGGAATTAAATTTAGATTTCTTTCAAATAGCATTATAGAGCATGAAAATTATTAATAATAGAAATCGCCTTGAAGGTGCTGATTTAATAAGGAAGACAATAATTTGTTTTAGAATTTCACTAAATGATATCGACCTATCAATATTCCTTAATTTGCCAGTGCACAAGTAATCTGATGTTAGGAAAAAAATGTATCCAACACAAAACAGCTAAATTTATCATGTCATTTAATAATAATCGAAAATCTAAAATAATCTCATTAAGCGAATATCATCAGAACCATCAAGGTAAATTCACTGAGCATAATCAATGATCATTTGAATAGGTCTAAAGTTATTCATTGAAAAAAGTAAAGGAACATATTCGATAGTTATTTAGATATTTAAAATGCCAATAAATTATAAGTATCTATCAATATCTATCAGCTTTTCAATCTTTATTTCGCCTACATTCAGTCAGTTCGAAGTGAAAATAAATTATTTATCACCCTCACACACACACACTATATATATATATATATCCTCATTATCATCAATGGAGCAACAGCCCCATCGGGGGCCAAGGCTATCAGTCTACTGGAAGATTTCGAAACATGAGATATTTTCTTTTTACGAGTTAGGGTTGTCAGCCTTACGCCCAGTCACATTGAACTGATTCCGAACCAGGAGGGATTCCATCGAGATTCCGAGCCACTACAAGCATCCATTACACAGCCGAAGCTCGAAGTCTGTGACCCCGACCATCAAAGAGCCAGGCACTTAGCCATCTGGCTCCCATATGTATATATATAATAAAGTATTATATAATTATGTATAATAAGTAGATAAGTAGTATATCAGTAATTCAGTATCGAAATCCTAACACAAGTAAAGTAACCCATTGAAAGAGTGAAATTTCCATTAGCTAGCTATTTATTTAATTTACATTTCAATAAATGATAATGGTATATCGATATCCATCTACTGTTTATCTGGAATTAGAGGAAAAACAATCAAATTCAAGACACCCGAATAACATTTGTTTTAAAGTTTGATAATCGAATAAATTTAAAGATAATTTCATTAAACGGATAATAGGTTATTTAAATAAGCATAATCATTGAGCATTCTGACGTAAATGAGATTCCAGTAATCCATTAGATAGAGCAAAACAACCCATTTTTCCTACTGTTAGTGCAGATAACCCATCTTTTAGCAGTTTATTCAGTTCGAGATCATTGATTAGACACTCCAAGTGAAACCTTTCCGATTTCCATTATGCAGATACTGAATATTAAACTTACGGCCTTACACAGCATAGCGTAATACACTGATGCTGAAATTATAAGTACCACTGTTGTGCCATAACGGGAACCATTCACTTCGATAATGAAGGAAGCCTGTTCCAACCCACCCCCACCCCCCCCACCAGCCTTTCATTCGATCTGTTCTCGTTTGGTCCATGGCTCTGGAGCAGACAAAAAAGGAAAAATTCCAGTAGCCTCCTTTCATAAAGGCAACGGAAACCCAACCCATAAACATTTTCGTTAAAAAGGAAGAGGGCCCTGGCTGTCTCTCTGGCATATAACGCGGCTATTAAAATCGGCAACCAATAAAGATAAGCACCATTGGCAGCGGAGAAATGTCATTTAGGAGTTGCCAGATGCACCAAACTATTGAGAGGCTCAACCAGAACACACTCTTTTTCCATCGGAGGCCGTAATGGCTTGGTGTTAATCATTCAGGAACTCTCTCGATTTCTGTTACCGCTGCTTTCACGCCTCCTGTAGTAGTAGTAGTGCATCGTCTGCTGAAGAGCACCCTTCCTTCCACCCTCTTTGTGAAAATCTCTCCCTTTTGCTGTGTTTGTTGGTGAGGGAAGGGGAAAGGAATGTTTGATAAAAATTTTAGGATGATGCTAGTTTCTGGAGACTAATAGAAGGGCTTACACAGCACGTCAGAGAGAAGAGGAAGTTGTTGGAGATTTTGAGTATGAGAATACTTTTCCCAAATGAGTCATGAATCTGGAGTAGTGAATACTGATCAATACTTTTGGATTTTGTAGGCAAGTGTTTTCTTTTCTTCGAGCAAATCCCAGCAATATGGAAACAGATACAGATTTTTCTTACATTTCTTTTAAAATTACAATAGAAATATTATCTATTCCTTATGGCATATAATATTAATACATATAATTTAATCAAATCTATTAAAATATCATGAATACTTTTTTTAATCAATTAATATTCGGAAATTAAATGAGGTAATGGGGTATTTTAAATTGGCAATTAGGGCTGTTGGAAAGAACTTGAATTTTGAAGAAAAGATATTCATTAGCGTTATCACTGTTATCCTTATTAAATCCTTAACTTTATCACGGTTATCAATATTCACGTGTAAAGAAACACTTGAAAATATCCATTATTTTTTCAATATAAATTTCATCTGAGTTCAGTCAATTAGAGATGAAAATATAAGATAATCATAGATATAATAACCATAATAATAAGATAACCATAATAATAAAATAATCTTAATAATGAGATAGTCACAATCATTAATCATAGATAGAATCATCATCATCGTCATCAAGAGCGCAACAACCCCATTGGAGACCGGCATCCACAAATTAAAGTGGATTCTAAATCACTATAAATATTCATTGCACGCCGGTACTCGAATCCGATACCTGTGGCACCAAGCACCAGAACGCCAGTCACTCGAACATCAGGCTCCATAGATATAATAATCGTAGATAAAATAGACAATCATAGATATATAATAATCATCGAAAATATGATAATCATAGGTTCTCTGTGATGCTCCATTGATGATATATATATATATATATATATATCATCCTCAATGGTGCAAAAGCCCCACGGTGGGTAAAGACCGTCAGCCTACTTTCAAATTTCGAAACATGAGATGTTTTCTTTTTATGAGGTATGGTTGTCAGCCCTGCGCCCAACGCTCTACGTTCATATTTTTACTCAGGCCAACAATTCAAAGTGGATCCTGAACAAATACAAACATCCATTGTACCCACGAGCGGAGATGGACCAAGCCACCATATATGTATATAGTCTACAAATAAAGTACCCCATTAAAAGAGTGGAATCTCCATTAGCTAGCTATTTATTTATTTTACATTTCAATAAAGGATAATGGCATATCGATATCCATCTACAGTTTATCTGGAATTAGAGGAAAAGCGCATAGAATTACAGGTAGCCGAATAACATTTGTTTTAAAGTTTGATAATCAAATAAATTTAAAGACATTTCTTTAAACGAACCCATCAGGTTATTTAAATAAGCATATTCATTGAACATTCTGACGCAAATGAGATTTCAGTAATTCATTAGAAAGAGCAAAACAAACCATTTTGCCTACTGTCAGTGCAGATAACCCATCTTTTAGAAGAAGTTTATTCAGTTCGAGATCATTGATTAGACACTCCACTCTAAACCTTCCCAATTTCCATTATGCATTTACTGAATATTAAACTTAAGGCCTTACACAGCACAGCGTAATAGACTGATGCTGAAATTATAAATACCACTGTTGTGCCATAACAGGAACCATTCACTTCGATAATGAAGGAAGCCTGTTCCAACTCACCCTTTTCCTCCACCCTTTCGTTCGATCTGTTCTCGTTTGGTCCATAGTTCTGGAGCACACAAAAAAAGGAAAAATTCCAGTAGCCTCCTTCCATAAAAGGCAACGGAAACCCAACCCATAAACATTTTCGTTAAAAAGGAAGAGGGCCCTGGCTGTCTCTGGCATATAACGCGGCTATTAAAATCGGCAACCAATAAAGATAAGCACCATTGCCAGCGGAGAAATGTCATTTTGGAGTTGCCAGATGCACCAAATTATTGAGAGGCTCAACCAAAACACACTCCTTTTCCATCGGAGGCCGTAATGGCTTGGTGTTAATCATCCAGGAACTCTCTTGATTTCTGTTACCGCTGCTTTCACGCCTCCTGTAGTAGTGGTAACATCGTCTGCTGAAGAGCACCCTTCCTTCCACCCTCTCTGTAAAACTCTCGCCCTTTTCCTGTAAGGGGGAAGGAATGGTAAAAAATTTTAGGATGATGATGCTAGTTTCTGGAGACTAATAGAAGAGCACCCTTCCTTCCACCCTCTCTGTAAAACTCTCGCCCTTTTCTGTGCTTCGTGAGGGAAGGGGGAAAGGAATGGTTGATAAAAATTTTAGGATGATGATGCTAGTTTCTGGAGACTAATAGAAGAGCTTATACAGCACGTCAGAGAGAGAGAGAGAGAGATTGGAGGAAGTTGTTGGAGATTTTGAGTATGAATAAATTATATACAATAGAAGATAAATTACAATATAAATGTTATCAGTTCCTTATGGTATATAA
This sequence comes from Caerostris darwini, assembly GCA_021605075.1. NCBI lineage: Eukaryota > Metazoa > Arthropoda > Arachnida > Araneae > Araneidae > Caerostris > Caerostris darwini. Next base: position 92,985 of record BPLQ01010951.1, on the reverse strand, counting down.
TATCTGCGAAACTAATACATATAATGTAATCAAATCGAATAAAATATCTGGAATTAATTTTAATTCATTAATTTTCTTAATTTTTAATTTTAATCAATTAATTAAATAGGAAATGAGGTATTTTTATTTGGCAATTAGTGCTAATAATGCAATGATTATTAATATCCATTAGCCTTATCATATATAAGGCTAAATCATTTATTTTTTCTAATACAGTTGGCAAACACAGACAGCTTGATCTTGGATGCCTTAAGGCAAATGCTGCACAGACGTACTCACTTTGCATTACCCAGGGGGCGCTTGTAACTTGAAGATAAGCCACGGACGGGGAGTAGCAACGCTCTACGATCCTATTAGACCGGGACCTACTTTTTAAAGTGGATTCCGAACCACTACAAACAACCATGGCACCGCCGGAACTCGAACCCAAAACCTGTGGTACCGAGCGCCAGAGCGCTAGCCACTAGGCCTTTCAGGCCCAAGGCTAAATCATAAAACCATTAATTTTATCATGGTAGCCTTATCCACGGTTGCTTTGATTGGGGATCTTTACAAATAAAACATTCAAAAATAATAACCGATTCATTTAAAGAAATCATTAATTGGATTAAATTACTTTTAAAAAAGAATATAATTGATCGAATCGAATATGTCTTCCAAAATAGTAAATTAAACTCTTCCCTTGAATATTCTACATTATGTATCATTTTAGCAAGTCTTAGACGAAGTAGCTGATCACTAACTATATATAACTATATAAAAATGTTACCAAAGCTTTGTATAAAGTACTTTGTAATAAATACCATAATTTATCCAAAGAAATCCTTAATTAAATTCTGTTAGTTGTTGAATAGTTGGTCGATCCAAAATGGTGAATCAATCTCTCTTAAATAATCTACATTCTGTATCATTTCAGCAAGTCTTAGACTGATAGGAAGTAGCTGATTATTAACTATATATAAAAATGTCAATAAAGATTTGTTTAGAGATCTTTATAATAAAGTAATTCAAAAATAACTTTTCGCTTTTATTCCTGATGCAATTTTTTATAAAAATCATTCAATTGAAACAAATCAGTCCACATATCAGATTAACCTTTTTTTTTTTCCTTTGGAACATTCTTCTAGTACATTCTGGGGACATCTTGCCAACCTCCTTTTCGTCCCCTTTTATCTCGAATAACAAGGGATAATGAACCGGAGGGATGTGTCAAGTTGAAACTTGGACAGAAAGATGGGATCAAAGTGATGAAAACTCCCGATAAATTTTCCAAGGGTGGGGGAGGGGGAGAGGTGTTTTCTGAGTGGTTATCTTGATCGCTGCAGACGAAAAAGGATCAAATAATGAAGGCAGCGAATTTCCGCCAGGGGGCGTCTTGGTGAACGGGTGAATGAATCTAATGACTCGAGAGTCGAGTGAAAAATGAGTCACAGGAGAAATGACAGCGAAAGGAAAAGCCTGCCTTTTACTTTTATTTCGATACACTTTTTCTCGAATTTCTCCCTTTTTCTGTTCCCTTTTTTTCTATTCGTAGCATTTTGGAGATGTCCTTTTTTTTTACTTGTACAAGTAGAGAAAAAGTTTTCTGTTTGGGTTTAAGAGCAAAAAAATTCATTGATTTGATCCGCTTTAAACTAATCGTATTTTTTTATATGGAGTTATTTGAATTAGTTTAGTTTGATTTGATTTTGATTTATTGTGTGGGTATAATTAAGAGTGAAGTTTTAGCTCAATTTTAAGAAATAAAATCGGGGTATGTAATTGTTTTTTCATTTATATCAAATTTCTTGATTTTTTTTTTTTTTTTTTTTTCCCTCTGATTTTTATTTTATTCGATTTTTAAAAAAACAATCTATAGCTGTGTAATTAATGTAAAGATGACAAAGATTTCAGAAATACATGAACCTATTACGATTTTTATTAAATGGTTAGCTAATAGCATCTTCTCTCTTAAATGAAGACATCTGATATAGTAACAATTAAATGGTTAGCTAATGATATCTTCCTTCTTAGATGAAGACATATTACATAATAACATCTACATACATGGTAATATTTTTCTTCTTTGAATATAATTTTGCCTCGTAAAAACTTTTCTTAAAATTAAATTAAACATTAGCAATACAGTTAAATGTATATTGAGTGCGAACGTAAATTTTATTATCTATCCAATACATAAAAAAAAGTCTTGAAATTAATGCCATTATTTTAGAGTTGATTTTATCAATTTATGAAACTACATTGTACTAAATGTATTTGTGTATTAAATTTAATTAATCGTGTATATTAGATTATATCATTAAGAGTGCATATCACATATTTTTAAGGAATCTGACATTTTTTTAAGGAATTTGACATTATTTTATAACAAAAGGTAATTGTATTAAATTTAGATGTATTGGTTAGTTAAATTTCAATGCAAAGCCTTTTAATAAATTCCGTAAAAAGTCATTTTGAAATGATTATGTATTACATGGATCATTTGATTGTGAAAGTATTTACATGCACAATTGAGTTTATTATTTCTTAACCTATTCGGAGCCCTGAATGGGAAGTAGGCTGCCGCGCTAAAAGCGGACTAATATGCTCACTTAGATCTACTAATATTCCTATAAATTACTTCATGAGAAGAATTCTAATACTTTCTCACTGGAAATGGAATGAATGTCAGGGCTCTGGTTATGTATAGGTGGTCTGGCGTAGAAAGTATCACTTTCAGTAAAAGCATGCTTCTGCGTTAAAATCTTTTCTATTTATTTTCTGGATATCAGAATAATTATAATTTTCACATGGTTGTCTGCCCTACGCCCAACACTCTACAGTCATATTGGACAGGGATCTACTGTTTAAAGTGGATTCTGAACCACTACAAACATGGCACCACTGAGGGTAGACGCCTGTGGCCCGAACAAAAAAACGCCAATCACTCGGGCATCAGGCCCCATGTATATATATATAATAAAGAGAAATCATAATTCAATATCGAAATCCTACTACAAGTAAAGTAGCCCATTAAAAGAGTGAAATGTCCATTAGCTAGCTATTTATTTATTTTACATTTCCATAAATGATAATGGCATATCGATATCCATCTACAATCTATCTGGAATTAGAGAAAAACACATCAAATTCAAGATACCCGATCAATATTTGTTTTAAAGTTTGATAATCGAATAAATTTAAAGATAATTTCTTTAAAACGAACCCATCAGAACTGCATACTAGTAGGTTATTTAAATAAGCATAATCATTGAGCATTCAGGCGTAAATGAGATTCCAGTAATCCATAAGAAAGAGCAAAACAGCCCATTTTACCTACTATCAGTGCAGATGACCCATCTTTTAGCAGAAGTTTATTCAGTTCGAGATCATTGATTAGATACTCCAAGTGAAACTTCCCGATTTCCATTATGCAGATACTGAATATTAAACTTAAGGCCTTACACAGCACAGCGTAATACACTGATGCTGAAATTATAAGTACCACTGTTGTGCCATAACGGGAACCATTCACTTCGATAATGAAGGAAGCCTGTTCCAACCCACCCTTTTCCTCCACCCCCACCAGCCTTTCGTTCGATCTGTTCTCGTTTGGTCCATGGCTGTGGAGCAGACAAAAAAAGGAAAAATTCCAGTAGCCTCTTCCATAAAAGGCAACGGAAACCCAACCCACAAACATTTTCGTTAAAAAGGAAGAGGGCCCTGGCTGTCTCTGGCATATAACGCGGCTATTAAAATCGGCAACCAATAAAGATAAGCACCATTGCCAGCGGAGAAATGTCACTTAGGAGTTGCCAGATGCACCAAACTATTGAGGGGGTGGAAGGACTCAACCAGAACACACTCCATTCCATCGGAGGCCGTAATGACTTGGTGTTAATCATTCAGGAACTCTCTCGATTTCTGTTACCGCTGCTTTCACGCCTCCTGTAGTAGTAGCAATACATCGTCTGCTGAAGAGCACCCTTCCTTCCATCCTCTTTGTAGAACTCTCTACCTTTCGCTGTGCTTGTTGGTGAGGGAAGGGGGAAAGAAATGGTTGATAAAAATTTTAGGATGATGCTGGTTTCTGGAGACTAATAGAGGAGCTTATACAGCACGTCAGAGAGAGAGAATGAAGTTGTTGGAGATTTTGAGTATGAGAATACTTTTCCCAAATGAGTCATGAATCTGGAGTAGTGAATACTCATCAATACTTTTGGGATTTTGTAGGCAAATGTTTTCTTTTCTTCCAACAAAATCACGGCGAGATTAAAACAGATACAGATGTTTCTTATTTTTTTTTAAATGTTACAAAAGAAATGTTATTTATTCCTTATGGCATATAATATTGACACATATAATTTAATCAAATAATATAATGAATAAATTATCCACCAAATATCATTAAAATATCATGAATAAATTTTAATCAATTAATTTTCGGAAAATAAAAAGAGAAAATGATATATTTTTCAATTCCTTCTATTAGCTCACACTTTCCCTGCATATATCTTGTTCAAATTGTCAATCGTTCATAAAATACTTTTTATTCATACACTCAATAAAATATATTTTTGAACTTGTAGTGGATGGCACTTGATGTTAATACAGTTTTTTCAAATATTAAATCATTAATTAAATTTAATTAATTAATTTTTTTTTTTTAGATTTAAGTTACATTTATCTACCTATAGATGACGCCAGATAAACTTAAAAAAATGTATGAAAATTATTTATGAAGGATTTTCTGCAATAGAGTGAAAAAAAAGTAGGAATTGACTTTAAAAAAAAAATTTATATTACTTGTTATTTGGCAATTAGTGCTGTTGGAAGGAGATTTAATTTTGAAGAAAAGGTTATTATTATCCAATAGCGTTATCACAGTTAACTTTATTAAATCATTAACTTTATCATGGTTATCAATATTCACTTTTAAAGAAATATTTCAAAATATCCATTAGTTTTCAATCTAAATTTCATCTGAATTCAGTCAATCCGAAATGAAAATATAAGATAATCATAGATATAATAATTATAGATAATTATAATAATAAGATAATCACAATACTAAAATAATCATAATAATAGGATAATCACAATCATTAATCATAAATAGTATCATCGACAGTAGTGCAACGACCCCATGGTAGGCCAAGGTCGTCTGCCTGCTGGCAGATTTCTAGACAGAAGATGTTTTCTTTTTACGGAGTAGGGTTGTCAGCACTACGCCCAGCGCTCTAAGTCATATTGGATTGGGACCTACGATTTAAAAGGGATTCTGAACCACTACAAACAGCTATGGCACCACTGAGGCTCGAAGCTGTGGCCCCGAACGCCAAAGCGCCAGTCACTCGGCCAATATATGTATATAATAAAGAGAATTCATAAATCAATATCGAAATCCTACTAAAAGTAAAGTAGCCCATTAAAAAAGTGAAATCTCCATTAGCTAGCTATTTATTTATTTTACATTTCAATAAATGATAATGGCATATCGATATCCATCTACTGTTTATCTGGAATTAGAGAAAAACACATCGAATTCAAGATAGCCGAATAACATTTGTTTTAAAGTTTGATAATCGAATAAATTTAAAGATAATTTCTTTAAACGGATAATGGGTTATTTAAATAAGCATAATCATTGAACATTCTGACGCAAATGAGATTCCAGTAATCCATTAGAAACAGCAAAACAACCCATTTTGCCTACTATCAGTGCAGATAACCCATCTTTTAGCAGAAGTTTATTCAGTTCGAGATCATTGATTACTAACACTCCAAGTGAAATCTTTTCGATTTCCATTATGTAGATACTGAGTATTAAACTTAAGGCCTTACACAGCATAGCGTAATAGACTGATGCTGAAATTATAAGTACCACTGTTGTGCCATAACGGGAACCATTCACTTCGATAATGAAGGAAGCCTGTTCCAACCCACCCCCACCAGCCTTTCGTTCGATCTGTTCTCGTTTGGTCCATGGCTCTGGAGCAGACAAAAAAGGAAAAATTCCAGTAGCCTCCTTTCATAAAGGCAACGGAAACCCAACCCATAAACATTTTCGTTAAAAAGGAAGAGGGCCCTGGCTGTCTCTGGCATATAACGCGGCTATTAAAATCGGCAACCAATAAAGATAAGCACCATTGCCAGCGGAGAAATGTCACTTAGGAGTTGCCAGATGCACCAAACTATTGAGGGGTGGAAGAGACTCAACCAAAACACACTCCATTGCCATCGGAGGCCGTAATGACTTGGTGTTAATCATTCAGGAACTCTCTTGATTTCTGTTACCGCTGCTTTCACGCCTCCAGTAGTAGTAGTAGTACATCGTCTGCTGAAGAGCACCCTTCCTCTCTTCCCCCCTCTTTGTAAAACTCTCTTCCTTTTGCTGTGCTTGTTGGTGAGGGAAGGGGGAAAGGAATGGTTGATAAAAATTTTAAGATGCTGCTACTTTCTGGAGTCTAATAGAAGAGCTTATACAGCACGTCAGAGAGACAGAGAGGAGGAAGTTGTTGGAGATTTTGAGTATGATAATACTTTTCCCAAATGAGTCATGAATCTGGAGTAGTGAATACTCATCAATACTTTGGGATTTTGTACGAAAGTGTACCCTTTTCTTCGAGAAAATCACAGCAATATGGAAAATGATACAGGTTTTTCTTATTTTTTTAATGAAAATGCTATAGAATTATCTATTCCTTATTATATATAATATCTGCGACATAAATACATATAATTAATGAAATGTATTAAAATATCATTAATAAATTTTAATCCATTAATTTTCGAAAAATAAAGAGAAAATGAGGCATTTTTATTTGGCAATTAGTGATGTTGGAAGAAACTTAAATTTTGTAGAAATGATTATTAATATCCATTAGCATGGGACCTGATGGCCGAGTAGCTAGCGCTCTGGCGCTCGGTACCACAGATATCGGGTTCGAATCCCGGTAGTGCCATGGGTGTTTGTAGTGGTTCGGAATCCACTTTAAACTGTAGGTCACGGTCCTAATAGGATCGTATAGCATTGAGGAGGCATTGTTATTGCGCGTCCGAGGCTTAACTTCAAGTTACACGCGCCCCTTGGCTAGTGCAAAGTGAGTAACGTCGATACAGCCCTTATGGCATAAAAAGATCACGGTCTATCTTGCCAGCTGCATTGAAAAAAATAAAAAATCATTAATTTTATCATGGCAGCATCATCCACGGTTATCAATCTTCAAAGCTTATAAATATTCATTTTTACAGAATGTCTTGAAAATATCCATAAGTTTTTCAATCTAAATTTCATCTGAGATCAGTCAGTAATTTGTTCAGTCGAGATAAAATTGTAATAAAATCATAGATAAAATGGATAACCATAGATAAATAATAAGATAATCATAGATAAAATTTAAAATAATCATGTAAGATAATCATAGATTTTCTGTAGCTACCGCATTTCATGACAAATTTTAAAATGCTACAGTAACAGAGATTCTGTGATTCTCTTTTAATGAACATCGTCGTTATGGAGCACTTTCAGTAATGCTAAACCAGCTCAATTTGAGCCAGATCAAGATGGGTTACTATCGGGTATTGAAGTCTCAAACCATTAAAAGCCAGCCAATCGAAAGCCCGAGTGGGCAAGAGATCAGTAACCGATTGGAATACTTTTAATGGCTAACTATATCAAGTTAACTGCAGGGGAAAATGTTTTTAATTACAGATTAAATAAATATACATAATCATTCACTATTTACTATTAAAGAAACGCATTGGAAAGTATAAAATATTCATTAGCAATGGGTATTTTATTAATTATAACTGTTAACTACAATAAATTATAAATGTTGTTCAAAATATTAGAATATTAGTCTGGATGTTATGTCGCTGCTGGAGGGTAGCATGAGTATTTTCTATTTTGTTTTACATTAGAAAAATTAAAATATAGAACAGTTTCTCTTTAAAATACTTCCAGAAAGGTCAATTTTCCATTTTTCCCCGTTCCTTTATAATGCATTTTCAATAACATTAAATCAGAAGATTTAATGTTATTGAAAAGATCAGATATCGAAAAGATCAGAAGATTTAATGTTAGTTAAATCGTCATGATCGACATTTTTTTATGTTTTTAAACTTTTACTATAGGATAGGATTGGATTGGATTGGATTGAGGATAGGTTTGGGAGAATGCTTGCCATTGTTGCCTGATATATTTTTGTCGAAGTTTAGCACTGTCTTATAAAAAACAAAATGTGTGGAAAGCCGAGATCATAGCAATATCAAAATTTGTGGAGAGTCAGAAGAAAATTTAATGATGCGGTTGTTTCATGCGGCGAACTGGATAAATACATCTAGTTCGCAGTACGAAACAGCCTCTTCAGCAAGTTATCTACCGACTCTACACAAATTTTGATATTGCTATGATCCCGGCTTTTCACGTTATTCTTATTAGAAATTAATCTGCCAATCATTTTATGCTTGTCTTGCTTTTAAATTGAGTTTAATAAAGAATTTCAATAAAAAAAATTATATTTTGCCAAAATATTTCATTAAAAAAAAAATTGAACTTTTCACAACAACCCCATACTAGGCCAAGGCCGTCTGACTACTGGCAGATATTGAGACAGGAGCTGTTTTCTTCCTATGGGATAAGGTTGTTCAGTCCTGCTCTCAAAAATCATATTAGACCAGGTTCTACGGTTTAAAGTGGATTCCTAACCCCTACCAACATCCATGACACCGCCAGGATTCATACCCAAAACTTGTACCATCGAGTGCCATAGCACTAGTCACTAGGCCATCAGAACCCATTCTTATAAGCTGTTCAAAATAAAATTTATATTGAAATAAGTTTATTTTTTAAAACTGTCTTTAAAAAAATCAAGTTCATTTATTTTCGTAAAAACATTTTTCTGTGCTTATATTAATTGCATTTTCAGTCATTGTCTTAAATTAGAGATAAAAATTATTCCATTTCAATTTTAGTTAAGTACAAAGAAATCATTTTTATAAAAGAATAAGTTCGCTGAAATCACTAAAACAGCTTTTAGTTCAGATGAGTTTATTACAATTCTCATTAGTATTATTTTAATTTTTTCCAATACTTTATTTTTTGATTTGGTGATTTTAAAATGAAGTAATATTGATTAAAACTAAATTGAACGTATATTTAAAAAAAAATTAATAACATCTATTTTAACGATTGTTACAAATTCAATTATATTTCTTCATCGTTCTAGAATTCATTACTATTGTAACATTTTATTTAAATGTGGAATTGAAACAAGCTTTCCATTTATGAATAGCGTTAGAACATGGTTTAAATAACGTGGATAGCGTGGGTAATTTATTTCCTGTCTTGTAATCTTATTAAAAAAAGTTTATCTTACTTTAAAATTCGTTTCGTGGTGATGTAAAATTAAAGTTTCAAAAATGAATAAAAATTTGTTGAGCAGGAAAACAGTAAGTACAATAGACTTTCCATTTAAATGCAAATTACTAAAAAAAAGCAATTTGCTTGCTTTTTAAATAAAGATGAGATATGCATAAGAAAAACTTCTAAAATGTTTCCAGTAGCTCTTGTAATTTGATTAGTGTCGAAATTGCGGGACGCTGTTACTAGTACATTTGTTTACAGATACAGGTTTGGAAATTAAAATACATATAATTTGTTTTGCATAAAATTGAATAATTAATTTTGTATTCCATTCTTGATTATAATCATAGAATCGTTCTTTGAAGATTGATGGCATTAAGGTTTGTAAGATTTTTTATCAATGAAAGATTAAGGTAAGATTTTTTTATCAAGAGAAGAAGCACTTGAACTGTGAGCCCACAAAAAAATATTAACATATTTATGTATAACTGTAAACCTATCGGTATATTAACATTGTCCATTATAACTAGTGAGCATTACATCAATGTTCAGCATTGTGCATTAGAACTATATCCCTAAGTATAATGGTGTATCAATTTTGTCCATTAAAACTAAGGAGCATCACATTGGTGTTCAACATGATCCCTAGTTTTAATGGACAAAGTTAATGGACAGTAGAACGTAGGGCATCGCATCAGTGTATCAAATTTGTCCATTATAACTGAAAGGCATCCCATCGGTATTCAACTTTGTTCATTACAACAGTGGACATCACATCGGTGCATAAATATTGCCCATTACAACTAGTGGACATCATATCAGTGCATCAACATTGTTACATTTGTCAACTATTAACATAGTTTGCTATAATTAGAAAATATTGTCTCAAAATATCAATTACAACCATTACAACGATGGCCATTACAACTATAATGCCTTCTTTCAAAAGTAACTTCTCGAATTTGTGCATTAGATTGAAGGGAACCGGAAACATTCAAGGTGAGAATATGACTGCCTTTATGAATGTGTGTGTAACTAAGACATTTTTAACTTGCTGTAACAAATTCAACCGAGTCTATTAGTTTTACAAACAGAAATGCAATTCGTATTTTCTTATACTCTAAACAATAGGCAATGATAAAAACCTTCCTAAATATAAATTTCAAATTTCTGCGAATTTGAATAACTAAATATTTCCAAGTAAGAAATAATAGAATATCACTATTAAAGAATTTAAATGTTTTTTTGCCCGTTACATTTTAATATCAAAGTATTTTCATTTTAAATTCTAACTGAAAGTGTACTGAAAATAATACTTTGTTCTTTCTAAAGTAATGTCTTTAACATAAAGCGTTATTGTAATAAATTTAATTAAATACCTCCTATTTCATTTTTAAAAATGTGCATTTAATAGCACCGACAACTGGAATAATTGTGCTGGTATTTAGCAATTTCAAATAGAATTTCTTAATTACTTAAATCCTAAGTAAATTTTAATTCTAAGTGAAAAGGTTTTTTGTTCATGAATATAAATACCCCAATGGAAATTTAATTGAATTAGATGATTTCTAAACACTGAGATCAATTTCTAAATTCTTTCTAAATAATTCTATCTAAATTTGACTTCTTTTTAATTTTAAGCAATAATTAATAAATTCTTGAAATTCTTCAAAATAATTCATTAGATTTCCCGGAATAATATTTATAATTTGTTTTTGAAATATTTAAATCAGTTATTATGTAATTAAAATTTTATTAATATCATAACATAAGAAATTATACGCACATACAAAAAATAAAAATCTAAAAATAAGGTTATTATATTATGAAACCATAAAATATTCGTAAATGTGATATTGTATTGGTATTTAACGATTTCAATGGAATTCCTTTATTAATATAATTAGTGACACTTAAAATCTTAAGCAAATTTTAAATTTAAGTAATAACGCTTAGTTTCATTAATATAAATACTGGAATTAAATATTAATTTAAAAATTAATTTAATTCAATTAGATGAATTCTAAATACATCTATTCTTTTTAAATTCAATTTATTTTTAATTTTAACTTCAAATTAATAAATTCTTCCAATAGTTCTAAGTAATTCATTACATTTTATTTATTAATCTTTATAATTTGTTTTAAAGATATTTAAATCAGTTATGTATTTCATTTATATAATTACAATTTTATCGATATTATAACATGAGAAATTATACACACATACAAAAAGAATAAAGATCTGAAAATAAGGTTAATACATTACAAAACCATAAACGTAAATGAGATATATTGAACCCAGAAAATCATTCAAATTAATTCATAGAATGTTATTAAATAAAATTATTCCAATCTCATATTTAAATTACCTTTCATTAACTTTCAAAACAAATTTCTCAGTTCGCGGCCTATCAAATAATTAACTGTAATGAACCCAGTGGTGTTTCGCATTTAAAATGAAAGATACCACTAAATTCATTAAATGTTATTGACAGCAAAGAGATAAAATTTCACCTCACCAACAAAGAGAGGGGAGAACTCTGGTCTTTCATACTAAACCAACCGAAGAGGTTTTGCTGTTGAGGTTTCAAAAGACACGATTGTCTTGCATATTGAAACGAAGCTTCCTGGCTCAATAAACAGCATCTTATCAAAGCGTAAAGTGAAGATTATGTCATCTTCTCAGCGTGCCATAATACGTTTATCAGAAGGCAAGTTTACACTTCAGAAGATTACACATGTCTTCGGTTAATTAACTTTCTTTCAGGGTATCTTCATTTTGCATGGAAGGCAAAGAATAGGCAAAGTTCTTAATCATTAAATTACCAAGTTGATTGCCAAGTCATATTTGGAATGTATTTGATAAAGAACGAATAAAATATATGGTAATGACTCGTTATTTGATTCATTTCTATATATTGCCGCAAATTAATATGTGCATTTTTCTGCGTGAATCAATCGCTACTACGAACAAGACATATTCAAAAATCATTTCATCAACAACTTAATATAATATTTTGTAAAAACATGTATTTTATTCACTCCACAGTTGTCTGTTAGGGTTTGCATATCTACATTTTTATATTGCTAATTTCGATTTTTAATCCCTCAATAAACTGGAGAAATCGTAATTTTGATTTTAATGTCAAAAGTGATCATTTAAAATTCGTGTTTTAGAATTAATTATTCATTTTTATTGCGAGAGAAAAACAATCAAAACTTCACATACACAGAGCATTTATAAAATAAGTTATTCCGGTACATTGTATGTGTACAAAAAAGGAAACGTCCGATTTAATAAAGATCTCTCATCTTGCAATTCTAAATTAAAGATTTAATAAAGATATTACAATTAAATTGGAAACTTTAATAACAATAAAGAAATTTAAGAAGCAATATATACTGATATTAATCGCCATTTATAAATTTATAATCAAATTGTGCTAAAAATAATACTGTTGTTATTTCTAAAGTAACGTCTTTAACATAAATTAACACTTAAAATCTTAAACAAATTTTAAATTTAAGTAATAATGCTTAGTTTCATTAATATAAATGCTGGAATTAAATATTAATTTAAAAATTTATTTACTCAATTAGATGCTTTCTAAATACATCTATACTTTCGAATTTCAACTTATTTTAATTTTAAGTTCAAATTAACAAATGTTTCCAATACTTCTAAGTAATTTATTATATTTTATAGAATAATCTTTATAATATGTTTTGAAGGTATTTAAATCAGTTATTATATATTTCACTTGTGTAATTAAAATTTTATCGGCTTTACACCGCGAGAAATTATAAACACATGCGGCACTGTGAACCAGAGGTCTAGTCACTCGGCCATCATATCCCTTTCATTTTTTCTACTTTTCAGTAATTCAAAGCAAACTTTATCTCTCTTTTTAAGTTAAAACAAAACGAGATTATGTAGATAGAGAGATATATATATTTAAATAATTCAGATCAATTGCAAAACAAAATGAATGAAGTAAAATAAATAAATAAAAACGAAAAAAGAAATAAGATAGTTTCCATCATTTCGTGTTAACAGACATTTATGTAATTTCGAAAATGAATACTATCTAGAAAATTTGGCTATAATTTAACCTGGAACACAACTTTTCTGAAGGAAATCAAAATTGCAATATACCACAGTTCATTCATGAATCTGAAACGATGAATGAATGTTACGGACCTGTGATCTAAGATTTTCATTTCCGATAGTAACAGAAAAATAAATGGTTGAAAAGTTAAAAAACTTTTTTTAATTATAAGATGAACCTCCAATAACAGATTCGACTTTGAAATTTGAGTTAATCATCGGATGTTTTACAAATCAGTGCTTTTCGCTCTTCGCATTCCTTCAAGAAATATCAGAGCAAAATTCTTTCCTTTTTTTTTTTTTTTTTTTTCTTCTTTCCTTTCAATCCAAGAAGGGCGGTGACAAGAAAATATAGAAATTGCAATTACTCCCGCCTTTTCTTTTGGTTCTTCTCTATTTTATCTTTCAATAGTTCCCAATTTTTTGATTTCCTATTCTTTTTTTTTTCCACTTTCAACAAGCGAAAGAACGATCAATGAAATAACGTTCACAAACACACTCTTTCCACGGCAAAGAGATAAAAATTGTTAAAATGAATGCCGGGAAGGAAGAAGGGGGAAAAATAAAAAGTAGCTAAAAAAAATCCGTTATTTTCCCTTCTTTTTTCTTATTTCCCTTTTCCCTTTTTGTTGGGTGGTAATAGGAGTGTAATGACGTTTCAATTTCTGACTTCTGGAATCTACGAAAAACTCTCTCGCGGCAATTATTTTTATAAAAGAATCACCGGAAGTTATTGAAGAATTGCAAATTTCTCAACAGGGAGGAAAGGGAAGAAAAAAAGGAAGGATGTTACTGTTGTTTATTTACTACCTCATCCATATCTTTATTGCCGCTGATGACATTCTGAGCTTCTTTCCCTCCCTCGCTAACAGAAGGGAAAAAAACGTTTTGGAGGGGAAAAATAGTAAAAGACTCTGCACGTTATTTCTGAAGGCAGCCATTATTATTTTGGGTTATGAAACTGCCGACTACATTTGGCAATTTATCACTTTCTCAGAAGGAGCATTTGTTTCGGGAAAAAAAGGAAAAGTGACAAATGGGGAAGGGACGGAATTGGGAAAATTTATCAAGACAAGCCACCGTTTCTTCCTTTAATGAACTGGGTTCTTTTTTCTTTTTTTTTTTTTATTTCGTTTTCACCAAATTGACCGAAATTGATTTAAGTCCTCCAGCGTTTTGGGTCCATTTTCCAGGATTAATATATATTTTTGTTTCTTTTAGGAAAATCTAGTTTAATAATGTAACACATGCGCCCGATCGGAGATCGCTCAATTATATAAATCGGTCTGTTTGGTTTTCGAAAAGAATAAAAACGATTCCATTTAGATCAATTGTAGAACAAAATGAATGCGGTAAAATAAATAAATAAAAACAAAAAAAGAGGTAACATGAGTCCATCCTTTCATGTTAACAGACATTTATGTAATTTGGAAAATGAATCCTAACCAGAGTATTATGCTTTAGTTTAATCTAGAACATAATCAAAATTGCAATATGCCAGAGTTCATTCATCAATCTGATACGATGAATGAATGTTACGGACCAGTGATCTGACGTTTTGACTCCCCATAGTAACAGGAAAATAAATGGTTGCGAAGTTTTAAAACTTTCAAAAAAATATAAGATGAACTTCCAATAACAGATAAGACTTTGGAATTTCAGTTAATCACCGGATGTTTTACAAATCAGTGCTTTTCGCTCGTCGCATTCCTCTAAGAAATATCAGAACAAAAATTCCTTCTTTTTTTCCCCCCATCTTCAATTCAAGAAGGGCGGTGACAAGAAAATATAGAAATTGCAATTACTCCCACTCTTTCTTTTGGTTCTTTCCTTTTTTTTATCTTTCAATAGTTCCCAATTTCATGATTTTCTTTTTTTTTTTTCCACTTGCAACAAGCGAAAAGTTGAAAGAACGATCAAGGAAATAACGTTCACACACACACACACAAACATCCTCGTTCCTCGGCAAAGAGATAAAAATTGTTAAAATGAATGCCGGGATGGGAAGGGAAAAAATAATAAAGAAGTAGGGAAAAAATCAGTTATTTTACTTGCCTTTTTCCCCCCTTCCCTTTTTGCTCGGTGGTAATAGGAGTGTAATGACGTTTCAATTTCTGACTTCTGGAATCTACGAAAAGCTCTCACGCAGCAATTATTTTTATAAAAGAATCATCGGAAGTTATTGAAGAATTGCAAACTTCTCAACAGGGAGGAATGAAAAAAAAGGGGGATGGAAGTGATGTTACTGTTGTTTATTTACTACCTCATCCATATCTTTATTGCCGTTGATGACATTCCAAGATTCTTTTGCCCTCTCGCTAACAGAGAGAGAAAGAAAAAAAAGGACATTTTGGAAGGGAAAAATAGTAAAAGACTCTGCACGTTATTTCTGAAGGCAGCCATTATTATTTTGGGTTATGAAACTGCCGATTACATTTGTCAATTTATCACTTTCTCAGAAGGAGCATTTATTTCCGGACAGGAAAGAAAAGCGACAAATGGGGAACTGACAAAAAATTGGGAAAATTTATCAAGACAAGCCACCGTTTCCTCCTTTAATGAACTGGGATTTTTTTTTTTCTTTGCTTATTTCGTTTTCACCAAATTGACCGAAATTGATTTAAGTCCTCCAGCGTTTTGGGTCCATTTTCCACTATGAATATAATTTTTTTTCTTTTAGGAAAACTAGTTTAACAATTTAACACATGCGCCTGATCGGAGATCGCCCAATTACAAAATTCTGTTTGTTTGGTTTTCAAAAAGATTAAAAAGGGTCCGCTTTAGAATTCTGGGGTTTGTTAATTTATTACAGTAATTTTGTAATACTTACTAGAAGTATATGTATAGCTACTATCTCATATTTAAATTTAATTACTTATTTAATTGTTAGGAATATATTAGATATAGTAAATATGAATTTTTCAGCGATTATTTTGTAGGAAAATGCGCGCATGCGTAAATATTCAAATATAGGAATTGCACTGCTCAAATATTCCAGATAAATGGTAGAACAAAAGGAATGCAGTAAAATAAATGCATAAAAACAAAAAAAGAAGGGTAAGACGGGTCCATCATTTCATATTAACAGACATTTGGGTAATTTGGAAGATGAATCCTAACCAGAGCTAACTATCCTCCCTTGTCCATTTTTTTAGAGAATTTAGGCTATAATTTAACTTGGAACACAATTGTTATAAAGGAAATAAAAATTGCAATATGCCAGAGTTCATTCGTCATTCTGAAACGATGAAGTAATGTTACGGTCCAGTGATCTATCGTTTTCGCTCCCAATAATAACAGAATAATAAATGCTTGGAAAGTTTAAAAAGTTTATAAAATATAAGATGAACTTCCAATAACAAATTCGACTTGAGAATTTGAGTTAATCGCCGGATGTTTCACGATTCAGCGCTTTTCGCTCGTCGCATTCCTCTAAGAAATATCAGAGTGCAAATTCCTTCTTTTTTTCCCATCTTGAATCCAAGAAGGGCGGTGACAAGAAAATATAGAAATGGCAATTACTCCCGCCTTTTCTTTTGGTTCTTCTCTTTTTTTATCTTTCAATAATTCCCAATTTCTTGAATTCCACTTTTTTTTTTTTTCCACTTGCAACAAGCGAATTGAAAAAGAACGATCAATGAAATAACGTTCACACGCACATAAACACACTCGTTCTTTAGCAAAGAGATAAAAATTGTTGAAATGAATGCCGGGAAGGAAAGGGAAAAAAATCAGTTATTTTCCCTGCCTTTTTTTTTATTATTTCTCTACCCTTTTTCTTCGGTGGTAATAGGAGTGTAATGACGTTTAAATTTCTAACTTCAGGAATCTGCGAAAAGCTCTCTCAGCAATTATTTTCATAAAAGATTCATCGGAAGTTATTGAAGAATTGCAAAAACTAAAAATGTTTTATTTTCTAGGGTCAACACCGAGTCTTACCTGTTAGTGTAAAATACACTTATTTTCCTACAAAATAATAGAAGAAGAAAAAAAAAGGGGGGGGCATGGAAGTGATGTTACTGTTGTTTATTCACTTCATCATCCCTACCTTTATTGCCGCCGTTGACAATCCAAGCTTCTCCCCCTCACTAGCAGGAGAAGAAAAAAAAAGGAACGTTTTGGAAAGGAAAAATAGTAAAATACTGTGCACATTATTTTCTGAAGGCAGCTATTATTATTTTGGGTTATGAAACTGCCGACTACATTTGGCAATTTATCACTTTCTCAGAAGGAGTATTTGTTTCGGGAAAAAAATGAAAAGCGAAAAATGGGAAAGGGACGGAATTGGGAAAATTTATCAAGACAAGCCACCGTTTCCTCCTTTAATTAACTGGGTTTTTTTTTTTTGCCTATTTCATTTTCACTAAATTGACCGTCGAAATTGATTTAAGTCCTCCAGCGTTTTGGGTCCCTTTTCCAGGATTAATGTATATTTCTTTCTCTTAGGTAAATTAGTTTAATAATGTAACGTCCGATTGGATATCGCTCAATTATACAATTTTGTCTGTTTGGTTTTCGAAAAGATTAAAAAGGGCTCCCTTTAGAATTCTGGGGATGATTAATTTATTGCAGTATTTTTGTAATACTTACTAGAAGTATATGTCTTCATAAATTCCTATTTAAATTTAAATATTTAATTAGGAAGATTATTTTTATGCAGCTATTATTTTGTAGGAAAATAAGTGTATTTTACACTAACAGGTAAGACTCGGTGTTGACCCTAGAAAATAAAACATTTTTAGTTTTTGCAATTTTTTTTAAAAGATATATTTTTGTTTAAAATTAAAGGATTCAGAGTGCGTAGTATTTAATAAAGGATTTCCCACTGTTCAAATACTTCAGATCAATTGTAAAACAAAAAGAATGCTATAAAATAAATACAGAAAACAGAAAAAAAGAGGTGTAAGATGGGTCCATCAATTCATTTTAACAGACATTTAGGAACATTTGAACAGACATTTAAGAGGAAATTCTCACTGTTCAAATATTTCAGATCCATTGTAGAACAATAGGAATAGAGTAAAATAAATACATAGAAACGAAAAAAAAAGCGGTAACATGGGTCCATCATTTCATGTTAATATACATTTATATAATTTGGAAAAGGAATCCTAACTAGAGCTAACGATCCTAACTTGTGTTTTTTTAGAGAAAGAGGCTATAATGTAACCTGGAACACAATTTTTCTAGAGGAAATAAAATGCAATATGCCAGAGTTCATTCGTCAATCAGAAACGATGAATGAATGTTATGGTTCAGTGATCTGACTTTTTCACTTCGGATGGTAACAGAAAAATAAATGGTTGAGAAGTTTTAAAACTTAAAAAAATATAAAATGAACTTCCAATAACAGATTCTACTTTGGAATTTGAGTTAATCACCGGATGTTTTAGAAATCAGTGCTTTTCGCTCGTCGCATTCCTTCAAGAAATATCTGAGCACAAATTCTTTCCTTTTTTTTTTTTTTTTTTTTTTTTTTTTTTTTTTTTTTTTTTTTTTATTTCCCTTCAGACTAAGAAGGGCGGTGACAGGAAAATATAGAAATTGCAATTACTCCCACCTCTTCTTTTGTTTCGTCTCTTTTTTATCTTTCAATAGTTCCCAATTTCTTGATTTCCTCTTCTTATTTCTTCCACTTGCAACAAGCGAGTTGAAAGAATGATCAATGAAATAACGTTCGCACACACACGCTCGGCAAAGAGATAAAAATTTTAAAATGAATGCCGGGAAGGAAAGGGGAACAATAAAGAAGTAGGGAAAAAATCAGTTATTTTCCCTGCCTTTTTTATTTCCCTTTGCTGTTTTCCCCTTCCTTTTTGTTGGGTGGTAATAGGAGTGTAATGACGTTTAAATTTCTGACTTCTGGAATTTAAAAGGGGGAGGGAGTGATGTTACTGTTGTTTATTTACTACCTCATCCATATCTTTATTGCCGCTGATGACATTCCAAGCTTCTCCCCCACCCCTCGCTAACAGAGGGAAGAAAAAAAAAGAACGTCTTGGAAGGGAAAAATAGTAAAAGACTCTGCACGTTATTTCTGCAGGCAGCCATTATTATTTTTGTATGAAACTGCCGACTACATTTGGCAATTTATCACTTTCTCAGAAGGGGCATTTGTTTTGGGAAAAAAAAGAAAAAGCTACAAACGGGAAAGGGACGGAATTGGGAAAATTTGTCAAGACAAGCCACCGTTTCTCCTTTAATGAACTGGGCTTTTCTTTTGCTTATTTCGTTTTCACCAAATTGACCGAAATTTATTTAAGTCCTCCAGCGTTTTTCCAGGATTAATATAATTTTTTTTTTTAGGAAAAGTAGTTCAATAATGTAACACATGCGCCGATCGGAGATATCTCAATTATGCAATTCTGTCTGGTGTTTTTTTTTTTTTTTTTTTTTTTTTTTTTTTTTTCGAAAGAATAAAAAGGGTCCCCTTTAGAATTCTGGGGATTTGTTAATTTATTACAGCATTTTTGTAATACTTATTAGAAGTATATGTATATTTATTATCTCATATTTAAATTTAATTATTTATTTTATTGCTAGGAATATATTAGGTATAGTAAATATGAATTTTGCAGTGATTATTTTGTAGGAAAATGCGTTCGTGCGTAAATATTCAAATAAAGGAATTCCCACTACTCAAATATCTCATATCGAGTGTAAAGCAAAAGGAATGCAGTAAAATAAATACATAAAAACGAAAAAGAGGGGTAAGATGGGTTCATCATTTCATATTAACGGACATTTAAGTAATTTGGAGAAAGAATCCTTACTATACTGACTTGCCCCTTTTTTTTAGAGTACAAGGCTATAATTTAACCTGGAACACAATTTTTATAAAAAAATCCAAATTGCAATATGCCAGAGTTCATTCATCAATCTGAAACGATGAAGGAATGTTACGGACCAGTGATCTGACGTTTGCACTCCCAATGGTAACAGAAAAATAAATGATTGAGAAATTTTAAAACTTTTTTAAAAAATATACAAGATGAACCTCCAATAACAGATTCGACTTTGGAATTTGAGTTAATCACCGGATGTTTTACAAATCAGTGCTTTTCTCTCGTCACGTTCCTGCAAGAAATATCAGAGCATAAATTCTTTCTTTTTTTTTTTTTTTTTCCCATCTTCAATCCAAGGAGGGCGGTGACAAGAAAATATAGAAATTGCAATTACTCTAGCGTTTCCTTTTGATTCTTCTCTTTTTTTTTTTTTATTTTTCAATAGTTCCCAATTTCTTGATTTCCTCTTCTTTTTTTCCCAATTGCAACAAGAGAATTGAAAGAAAGATCAATGAAATAACATTCACACGCACACAAACACACTCGTTCCTCAGCAAAGAGATAAAAATTGTTAAAATGAATGCCGGGAAGGAAAGGGTTGAAAAAATAAAGAAGTAGGGAAAAAATTTTATTTTCCCTGCCTTTTTTTATTTTCCTTGCTGTTTCCCCTTCCCTCTTTTTTGCTCGGTGGTAATAGAAGTGTAATGACGTTTTAATTTCTGACTTCTGGAATCTACGAAAAGTTCTCTCGCAGCAATTATTTTTTATAAAAGAATCATTGGAAGTTATTGAAGAATTGTAAACTTCTCAACAGGGAGGAAAGAAAAAAGGAAATGATGTTACTGTTGTTTTTTTACTAACTCATCCATATCTTTATTGCCGGTGATGACATTCCAAGCTTCTTCCCCACCCCTCACTAACAGAGAGAGAGAAGGAAAACAAAAGAACGTTTTGGAAGGAAAAATAATAAAAGACTCTGCACGTTATTTCTGAAGGCAGCCATTATTATTATTATTTCGGGTTATGAAACTGCCGAATACATTTGGCAATTTATCACTTTCTCAGAAAAAGCAATTGCTTCGGGAAAAAAAGGAAAAGCGACAAAGTGATGGAATTGGGAAAATTTATCAAGGGAAGCCACCGTTTGCTCCTTTAATGAGCTGGGCTTTTTTTTTTATTATTTTTTTTTCACCAAATTGACCGAAATTGATTTAAGTCCTCCAGCGTTTGGGGTCCATTTTCCAGGATTAATATAATTTTTTTTTCTTTTAGGAACACTAGTTTACTAATGTAACACATGCGCCCGATCGGAGATCGCTCAGTTATACAATTCTGTCTGTTTGGTTTTCGAAAAGACTAAAAACGGTTCCATTTAGATCTATTGTAGAACAAAATGAATGCGGTAAAATAAATAAATAAAAACGAAAAAAGAAGAATGATGGGTCGGTCATTTCGAGTTAATAGACATTTAGTTAATTTGGAAAATGAATCCTAACTAGAGAATTAGGCTATAATTTAATCTGGAACACAATTTTTCTTACGGAAATCAAAATTGCAATGTGCCGAACTTCATTCATCAATCTGAAACGATGAATGAATGTTACAGACCAGTAAACTAATGTTTTCACTTCCGATGGTAACAGAAAAACAAGTGATTTAAAAAAAAAAATTTTAAAAAGTCAATTCCTGCATTTTTTCACTCTATTGCAGAAAGTCCTTTATAAATAATTTTCATTCATTTCTTTAAGTTCATCTGGCGCCATCTATTGGTGTATATATATGCAACTTAAATCTCAAAAAACTAATATTAAATAATTAAATTTAATTATTGAATTAATATATGAAAAAAATTCTATTAGCATCAAGTGTCATCCACTACAAGTTAAAAAAAATGTATTTGAACTGGAGTGGATAAATAAAAAGTATTTTATTAACGATTAAAAATTTGAACAAGTTATATATAGGGAAATTATGAGCTAAAAGAAGGAATTGAATGAATGGTTGAGAAGTTAAAAAACTTTTTGAAAAATATATATATGAGATGAAATTCCAATAACAGATTCGACTTTGGAATTTGAGTTAATCACCAGATATTTTACAAATCAGTGCTTTTCGCTCGTCGCATTCCTTAAAGAAATATCAGAGCAAAATTCTGTTCTTTTTTTTTCTATTTTCCTTCAATCCAAGAAGGGCGGTGACAAGAAAATATAGAAATTGCAATTACTCCCGCCTTTTCTTTTGGTTCTTCTCTTTTTTTTTTTTTTATCTTTCAATAGTTCCCAATTTCTTGATTTCCTCTTTTTTTATTCCACTTCCCCCCCCTCCGCTTTTACAACAGTGACATTCATTTTCTCGTCAGTCATTTTATTCTTATGTTAACAATTATTTTTTACTTTTTAGTTTGATTAACTCTAAAACCGTGTTTTTCTAGTTTTTTTTTAACTATTCATTTATTTTTTTCTTTCCTTCAATCCAAGAATTGCGGTGACAAGAAAATATAGAAATTGCAATTACTCCCGCCTTTCTTTTGGAACTTCTCATTTTTATATTTCAATAACTCCCAATTCTTGACTTCTTTTTTTTCCAATTGCAACAAGCGAATCGAAAGAACGATCAATGAAATAACGTTCACACACAGACACAAACACACTCGTTATTCGACAAAGAGATAAAAATTGTTAAAATGGATGCCGGGAAGGAAGAATAAAGAAGTAGGGGGAAAAAATCAGTTAATTTCCCTGCCTTTTTTATTTCCCTTCCTTTTTGTTTGGTGGTAATAGGAGTGTAATGACATTTCAATTTCTGACTTCTGGAATCTACGAAAAACTCTCACGCAGCAATTATTTTTATGAAAGATTCATCGGAAGTTATTGAAGAATTGCAAACTTTTTAACAGGGAAGAAAGGAAAAAAAAGGCGGTTGAAGTGATGTTACTGTTGTTTATTTACTACCTCATCCATATCTTTATTGCCGCTGACGACATTCCAAGCTTCCCCCTAACTTTAACAGAAGTGAAGAACGTTTTGGAAGAAAAAATAGTAAAAGACTGCACGTTATTTCTGAAGGCAGCCATTATTATTTTGGGTTATGAAACTGCCGACTACATTTGGCAATTTACCACTTTCTCAGAAGGGGCATTTGTTTCTGGAAAAAAGAGTTAAGCAAACGGGAAGGGACAAATCAGGGAAATTTATCAAGACAAGCCACCGTTTCCTCCTTGAATGAACAGGTTTTTTTTTTTTTTTTTTTTTTTTTTTTTTTATTTCTTTTTCACCAAATTGACCAAATTGATTTAACAGGATTATTATAATTTCCAGGATATTTTTTCCAGGATTAATATAATTTTTTCTTTAATGAAAAACTAGTTTAACAATGTAACACATGCACCCGATCGGAGATCGTCCAATTATACAATTCTGCCTGTTTGGTGTTGGAAAAGATTAAAAAGGATTCTCTTTAGAATTCTAGGGAATATTAATTTATTACAGTAGTTTTGCAATACTTAATAAATATATATATATATATTCAGAACCTGATATTTAAATTTAAATATTTATTTAATTCCTAGGAATATATTAGATGTAGAAAACATGAATTTTTCAGGGATTATTTTGTAGGAAAATGCGTGCGTCCGTAAATATTCAAATAAAGGAATTCATACTGCCTAAATATTTCAGATCAATTGTAGAACAAAAGGAATGCAGTAAAATAAACACATGTAAGCGAAAGAGAAATGGGTAAGATGGGTCCATCATTTCATATTAACACACATTTAGGTGATTTGGAAAATGAATTCTAACTATAGCTAACTATCCCGACTTGACCTTTTATTTAGAGAATTAGGCTATATTTCAACCTGGAACACAATTTTTATAAAAAAAAAATTGCAATATGCCAGAGTTCATTCATCAATCTGAAACGATGAATGAATGTTACGTACCGGTGATCTAACGTTTTCACTCCGAATGGTAACAGAAAAATAAATGGTTGAGAAGTTTTATAACTTATTTAAAAAAATATAAGATGAACCTCCAAAAACAGATTCGACTTTGGAATTTGAGTTAATCCCCGGATGTTTTACAAATCAGTGCTTTTCGCTCGTCACATTCCTTTAAGAAATATTAGAGCAAAATTCTATCCTTTTTTTTCCCATCTTCAATTCCAAGAAGGGCGGTATCAAGAAAATATAGAAATTGCAATTACTCCCGCCTTTTCTTTTCGTTCTTCTCTTTTTTTATCTTTCAATAGTTCAAAATTTCTTAATTTCCACATTTTTTTTTCTTTTTTCCCCACTTGCAACAAGCGAGTTGAAAGAACGATCAATGAAATAACGTTCATACACACAAACACACTCGTTCCTCGGCAAAGAGATGAAACTTGTTAAAATGAATACCGGGAAGGAAAAAGTGAAAACATGAAGAAATGAGGGAGAAAAATCAGTTATTTTCCCTGCCCTTTTTTTTTTTCTTTCCCTTTCTGTTGGGGTGGTAATAGGAGTGTAATGACATTTCAATTTCTGACTTCTGGAATCTACGAAAAGCTCTCACGCAGCAATTATTTTTATAAAAGAATCATCGGAAGTTATTGAAGAATTGCAAACTTCTCAACGGCGAGGAATAAAAAGAAAGGGGGGAAAGAAGTGATGTTACTGTTGTTTATTTACTACCTCATCCATATCTTTATTGCCGTTGATGACATTCCAAGCTACCCCCCCTCACTAACAGAAGAAGAAGGGGAAAAAAAGAGCGTTTTGGAAGGAAAAATAGTAAAAGACTCCGCACGTTATTTCTGAAGGCAGCCATTATTATTTTGGGTTATGAAACTGCAGACTACATTTGGCAATTTATCACTTTCTCGGAAGGAGCATTTGTTTCGGGAAAAAAAAAGAAAAGCGACAAATGGAGAAGGGACGGAAAATTGGGAAAATTTATCAAGACAATCCACCGTTTTCTCCTTTAATGAACTGGGGTTTCTTTTGTGCTTATTTCGTTTTCACCAAATTGACCGAAATTGATTTTAAATCCTCCAGCGTTTTGGCTCCATTTTCCAGGATTAATGTCATTTTTTTTTCTCTTAGGAAAACTAGTTTAATAACGTAACACATGCGCCCGATCGGCGATCGCTCAATTATACAATTCTGTCTGTTTGGTTTTAAAAAGTATTCAAAAGAGTTCCCTTTTGAATTCTAGGGATTATTAATTTATTACAGTAGTTTTGCAATACTTAATAAGTATATATATTCAGAACCTGATATTTAAATTTAAATATTTATTTAATTGCTACGAATATATTAGATACAGTAAATATGAATTTTTCATTAATTATTTTGTAGGAAAATGCGTACTTGCGTAAATATTCAAATACAGGTATTCCCACTGATCAAATATTACAGATCAATTGTAGAACAAAAGGAATGCACTAAAATAAATACATAAAAAAGAAAAAAGCGGAGTGTACACATTTCAATAATTTGGAAAATGAATCCTAACTAGAGAATTAGGCTATAGTTTAACCTAGAACACAATTTTTCTAAAAGAAATCAAAATTGCAACATGCCAGAGTTCATTCATTAATTTCAAACGATGAATGAATGTTACGGTCCGGTGATCCAACGTTTTCACTTCCGATGGTAACTAAAAAATAAATGGTTGCGAAGTTTTTTAAACTTTTTTTAAAAATATAAGATGAACCTCCAATAACAGATTCGACTTTGGAATTTGAGTTAATCACTGGATGTTTTACAAATCAGTGCTTTTCGCTCGTTGCATTCCTTTTTTTCCCCCATCTTCAATCCAAGATAGGCGGTGACAAGAAAATATAGAAATTGCAATTACTCCCGCCTTTTCTTTTGGATCTCCTCTTTTTTTATCTTTCAATACTTCCCAATTTCTTTATTTTCTCTTGTTTCTTCTTTTTTTCCCCACTTGCAACAAGCGAGTTGAAAGATCGATCAATGAAATAACGTTCACACACACAAACACACTCGTTCCTCGGCAAAGAGATGAAACTTGTTAAAATGAATGCCGGGAAAGAAAAAAATAAAAGATAATAAAGAAGTAGGGGAAAAAATCAGTTATTTTCCCTGCCTCTTTTTTTATTTCCCTTTGCTGTTTTCCCTTCCCTTTTTGTTCGGTAGTAATAGGAGTGTAATGACGTTTCAATTTCTGACTTCTGGAATCTGAAGAAAAGCTATCTCGCAGCAATTATTTTGATAAAAGTATCATCGGAAGTTATTGAAGAATTGCAAACTTCACAACAGGGAGGGAAAAAAAAGGGGGGGGAAGTGATTTTACTGTTGTTTATTTACTACATCATCCATATCTTTAATGCCGGTGATGACATTCCAAGCTTCTTTCCCCCCCCCCTCGCTAACAGAAGAAAAAAAAGAACGTTTTGGAAGGAAAAATAGTACAAGACTCTGCACGTTATTTCTGAAGGCGGCCATTATTATTTTGGGTTATGAAACTGCGGACTACACTTTGCAATTTATCACTTTCTCAGAAGTGGCAATTGTTTCGGGAAAAAAATAAAAAGCGACAAATGGCGAAGGGACGGAATTGTTAAAATTTATCAAGGCAAGCCATCGTTTCCTCCTTTAATGAACTGGGCTTCTTTTTTTTTTCCCCCGCTTATTTTGTTTTCAGCAAATTGACCGACGAAATTGATTTAAGTCCTCCAGCGTTTTCGGTCCATTTTCCAGGATTAATATAATTTTTTTCCTTTAGGGAAAACTAGTTTATGAATGTAGCAGTTCGGAGATCGTTCAATTATACAATTCTGCCTGTTTGGTTTTCGAAAAGATTAAAAAAGATTCTCTTTAGAATTTTTGGGATTATTAATTTATTACGGTAGTTTTGTAATACTTACTAGAAGTGTATACGTATATTTTCATAATCTCATATTTATTTATTTAAATCAAGGAATTCATGCAGCTCAAATATTTCAAATTAATTGTACAACGAAAGGAGTGGAGTAAAATAAATACATAAAAATAAAAAAGAATTATAAGATGGGTTCATTATATCATATTGACAGACATTTGGGTAATTTGGAAAATCAATCCTAACTAGAGAATTAGGCTATAATTTAACCAGGAAATCAATTTTTCTAAAGGAAATCAAAATTTCAATATGCGAGATTTCATTCATCCATCTGAAGTGATGCATATATGTTACGAATCGGTGATCTAACGTTTTCACTTCCGATGGTAACAGAAAAATAAATGGTTGGGAAGTTTAAAAACTTTTTAAAAAATATATAAGATGAACTTCCAATAACAGATTCGACTTTGGAATTTGAATTAATCACATAATGTTTTATAAATCAGTGCTTTTCATTCGTCGCATTCCTCTATGAAATATCAGAACAAAAATTCATTCCTTTTTTTTAATACGCTTTTATTAGCTTCACCTGTATGTTTGTTTGTTTGTATGTATGTAACTGCCTTTTTCCCCTGGAGATCTGTTTCTCCTCATATACACTATTTAAGCTGCAAAGAAACATTTACAGGCATCTTTCAGAAGGAAAACCGTTGATTCTTTTTAATACGCTTTTATATTAGTTTCACCTGTATTTTTGTTTGTTTGTAACTGACTCTTTGGGCTCGATTTTGCCCTACTTTAAGCGATCCGATTTAATTTAAACGTTGTAGATTTATCAAGGACCGACGACACTAAAATAGTTTGATAAGTCGTCATGATTAGGATCGTCAGGATGAGTGATTTGATTTTAACTTATGACGAGCAATTTAACCCATGTAGAATGAAAGTATTCAGTAAAGACATTCAAACCAACGTGGGACAGTGGCACAACGGACTATTCGCATTTAACCTTTGTTTTACTCACAATTACATTATTGTAAGAACTATAGTTCCACTCCTCCGTACCGGGACCTCATTTAAATATTATAGTTTAAAAACACTAAAAACATGCTTTTAGAGTTAATCAAACTAAAAAGTAAAAAATAATTGTTAACATAAGAATAAAATGACTGACGAGAAAATGAATGTCACTGTTCCAAAGGCGTGGGGGGCTTTGTATGACATTTGTAAACTAACTCTGCATTTCCGAATGAAACTATTAAAAAAATTAGAACGATTGATATCGAGCCCCCACGCTTTTAGAACAGTGACATTCATTTTCTCGTCAGTCATTTTATTCTTATGTTAACAATTATTTTTTATTTTTTAGTTTGATTAACTCTAAAAGCGTGTTTTTTTAGTTTTTTTAAACAATTCATTTATTTTTTTCTTTTCCTTCAATCCAAGAAGGGCGCTGACAAGAAAATATAGAAATTGCAATTACTCCCGCCTTTCTTTTGAAACTTCTCTTTTTTATATTTCAATAACTCCCAATTCTTGACTTCTTTTTTTTCCAATTGCAACAAGCGAATCGAAAGAACCATCAATGAAATAACGTTCACACACACACAAACACACGCGTTATTCGGCAAAGAGATAAAAATTGTTAAAATGGATGCAGGGAAGGAAGAATAAAGAAGTAGGGGGAAAAAATCAGTTATTTTCCCTGCCTTTTTTTATTTCCCCTCCTTTTTGTTCGGTGGTAATAGGAGTGTAATGACGTTTCAATTTCTGACTTCTGGAATCTACGAAAAGCTCTCTCGCAGCAATTATTTTTATGAAAGAATCATCGGAAGTTATTGAAGAATCGCAAACTTCTCAACAGGGGGGGAAAAAAGGGGGAAAAGATGTTACTGTTGTTTATTTACTACCTCATCCATATCTTTATTGCCATTGATGACATTCCAATCTTCTCCCCCCCTCCCCCTCACTAACAGAGGAAGAAGAAAAAAAAGAACGTTTTGGAAGGAAAAATAGTAAAAGACTCCGCACGTTTTTTCTGAAGTCAGCCATTATTATTTTGGATTATGAAACTGCCGAATACATTTGGCAATTTATCACTTTCTCAGAAGGAGCATTTGTTTCGGGAAAAAAAGGAAAAGCGACAAAGGGATGGAATTGGGAAAATTTATCAAGGGAAGCCACCGTTTCCTGCTTTAATGAACTGGACTTTTTTTATTATTTTTTTTTTCACCAAATTGACCGAAATTCATTTAAGTCCTCTAACGTTGGGATCCATTTTCCAGGATTAATATATTTTTTTTCCTTTATGTAAAATAGTTTAATAATGTAACACATGCGCCCGATCGGAGATCGCTCAATTATACAGTTCCGTCTGCTTGGTTTTCGAAAAGAATAAAAACTGTTCCGCTTAGATCAAATGTAGAACAAAATAAATGCAGTAAAATAAATAAATAAAAACGAAAAAAGATGTAACATGGGTGAGTCATTTCGTGTTAACAGACATTTATGTAATTTGGAAAATGAATCCTAACCAGAGAATTAGGCTGTAATTTAACCTGGAACACAATTTTCTAAATGAAATCAAAATTGAAATATATCAGAATGCATTCATCAATCTGAATCGATGTATGAATGTTACGGACCAGTGATCTAACGTTTTCATTTCTAATGGTAACAGAAAAATAAATGGTTGAGAAGTTTTAAAACTTAAAAAATATATATAAGATGAACTTCCGATAACAGATTCGACTTTGGAATTTGAGTTAATCACCGTATGTTTTACAAATCAGTGCTTTTCGCTCGTCGCATTCCTTCAAAAAATATCAGAGCAAAATTCTTTTCTTTTTTTTCTTTCTCTTCAATCCAAGAAGGGCGGTGACAAGAAAATATAGAAATTGCGATTACTCCCACCTTTTCTTTTGATTCTTCTTTTTTTTTTTATCCTTCAATAGTTCCCAATTTCTTGATTGACTCTTTTTTTTCCACTTGCAACAAGCGAATTGAAAGAACGATCAATGGAATAACGTTCACACACACACACACACAAACTCTCTCGTTCCTCGGCAAAGAGATAAAAATTGTTAAAATGAATGCCGGGAAAGAAGAAGGGGAAAAAAATAAAGAAGTAAGGGAAAAAATCAGTTATTTTCCCTTAGCTGTTTTCCCCTTCCTTTTTGTTGGGTGGTAATAGGGGTGTAATGACGTTTCAATTTCTGACTTCTAGAATCTACGAAAAGCTCTCTCGCAAGCAATTATTTTTATAAAAGAATCATTGGAAGTTATTGAAGAATTGCAAACTTCTTAACAGGGAGGAAAGAAAAAAAAAAGGGAGGGAGGAAGTGATGTTACTGTTGTTTATTTACTACCTCATCCATATCTTTATTGCCGCTGATGACATTCCAAGCTCCCCTCCCCTTCACTAACAGAAGAAGAAGAAAAACGTTTTGAAAGAAAAAATAGTAAAAGACTCTGCAAGTTATTTCTGAAGTCAGCCATTATTATTTTGGGTTATGAAACTGCCGACTGCATTTGGCAATTTAGTACTTTTTCAGAGGGGGCATTTGTTTCGGGAAAAAAAAGAAAAAGCGACAAATTTGGGAAGGGACGGAATTGGGAAAATTTATCAAGACAAGCTATCGTTTCCTGCTTTAATGAACTGGGCTTTTTTGTTGCTTATTTCGTTTTCACCAAATTGACCGAAATTGATGTAAGTCCTCTAGCGTTTTGGGTCCATTTTCCAGGATAAATATATATTTTTTTCTCTTAGGAAAGCTAGTTTAGTAATCTAACACATGCTCCCGATCGGAGATTGCTCTATTATAAAATTCTGTCTGTTGGGTTTTAGAAAATTTTAAAAAGGATTTTATTGATTTATTATATTATTTTTGTAATACTTAACTAGAAGTTTATATATTCATAACCTCATATTTAAATTTAAATATTTATTTAATTGTTAGTAAGGGATCAGGTAAATGTGAATTTTCCAGGAACTAATTTGTAGGAAAATAAGTTTATTTGATACCAGCTGGTATGACACGGCGTTGACCTCAGAAAATAAAACATTTTTAGTTTTGTTAAATTTTATTACAGAAAATTTCTGTTAAAAATTAAAGGACCGATATTTTAAATAACTCTTCTTAATTAATATGAATTGGCTGAGTAAAGTGTAATCCCAATGATATTATAGCGTTAGTTGGGAAAATATAAAATCTAATACTATACATTTTCTATTGTTTATAATAATTTAAAATAATGGCGACAGTCAGTTTCAAAGGTTGTTATCACTTGGGACTTAAAACTCTAATGCATATAAAAAAAATAAGGTTTTAGGATTTAATTGAAAAATAATTTATAAACATTTTATACATATTTGTTTCTCTTAGAAATTTGTAACTACGAAATTTTGGAACGAAGTAATAAATAGAGAAATAAGAAATAAAAATAAAGCTGGACTGATATTTATTATCCTTAAGTTACACACACACACATTTATACTTTCACACACACCACATACTCACACCCACCCACACATACATACACCACACACACACACACACACACACAGACATACACCACACACTCACACACACACACACACACTCACACACACATACACCACACACATACACTCACACACATACACCACACACACACACACACATATATATATATACACCACACACACACATTTATACTTTCACACACACATACACCACAGACACACACACAGACACACAGACACCACACACACACACATTTAGGCTTATACACAAACATACACACGCACACATTTAGGCTTATACAAAAAAAAACACATGCACACACACGCGCGCACTCACATTCTTGATTTGTAATGCTCGATTGAATTGTAAAATTGCCTTTATTAATCAAAGTTTGGGAAGTCAAGATTTCTTTTGTATTGTTTTGGTTATTGGATATTTAAGAGTACTTATTTATTGGCTTATCTTGTTTAAATTTATCGTCATCGATATGTTAATTTGATATATCATCGATGCATAGGAACCGATACATTTGACTTATCATGCTATATATATATCATCTCATCGATGCATATCAATACATATATTATGGGATTACCATTTAATATAAACAGTAAATGCTGACCTATTGCTTTATTTGTACTCCCATAAATATAGTTAGCTTTAAAATGGGGAAATGCAAATCGATTTGGTTAAATATGCACAAAACAACGTTACTTATCACAATGATTATCATAAATTAGATAAATTCATTTAATGGTTCAAACTAATTCATTTAATGATTCAAATTAATTCATTTAATGGTGCAATTAATTTCTAGTGTTGCAATTAATTTCTAATGGTGCAATTAATTTCAAATGGTTTAAATTAATTAAAAAATGTTACTCAAATCTATTTTGCTATTACATTTACAAAAGAGACAGTAAAATGAATTTTATTTTTGACATTAGTCAGAAATAATAAAATTATGTTTTTATTTTAACAAAAAGATCTCCGTTAGGCAGAACGAGTAATAGAGGTATCTGAATAGGTCACTTTAATTATAACCACCCTGTATTATTTAGGGCGATGAAAAATAAATTCATGACTCAATATCTATGGTTTCTTTCTATAACAAACTGTAAGAGGTTTTCCAAAGAATAGGATTTTCCACTAAATTCACCAAAAAATTATTTCAAAAAATGTTACCAAATACCGTGAATTTACAAAATATTTGGTAAAAATAGGTACAATATATGTTTCTTAACTAACATGTTTTTTACAAAAGATGATTTTGTTGTTGTATACTATAAGATAATTCATAATTCTCTGAGACAAAGGACAATGAGTTCTAAATATTTCATGAAATTAACTATTTCATTTTAGTACAAGTTTTAAACACAAATTGCTTTTGTTTTGCGAAATGATTGTTTTATCGGCAGTTAATCGAAACATGCGAATTAATGGAAAACTATATAACACTTATTAATCATTGTTGTCACAATCAGAAACAGGAAACTAATTAGATTCGAAGACGTTTCACAAAGTTTTGGCACTACAGTTTATTTCTATATTTTTTCTTCTTCCTATTTCTACACAATCCACTGCTCCAAGTTTTCGCAATTAAAATTCCAACAATCTTCCACGCTTTCCCACCGCCAGTAATTGCCTTTTAAAAGAATGCTTCCAAAACAACCAATATCCGATTTCCAACAACGCTTTCCGTCCAATTTTACAAAGACTGCCGGCGATGTTTAAAAGCATTTTACGCGATTGATTAAATCTCCAAAATGCTTTCCCAATTTCTCTTTCATACAAGAGGGACGCGGAATTGGTTTCGAATGGCCCACCCTCCCTCCACCCATCCGCAAGAAATTTTCAAACGAATTCGTTGAAGAAGGAAGGGGAAAAAAAAGTCGACAAAGTGACTCGAAGAAGACTAACTTTCTTAATTAATGACCGGATGCACGAGTTTCTCTCATCTGTGGCAACCCCCCTCTTTTCCCAGAAGGAATTAAAACGTTCGAGGAATTCTTTCCAGAAGTGTCTCGGCACGATCATTCTGGGCATAAATGGAGCTAATTGTTCGAGCAAATGATTTTCGGATGGGTTAAAAATAGTTGAGGTTTGGTAAACCGTACAATTTATCTGTGTTTGAGTTCAACCGCAAGAGGACATTGCAGTGAATTCACAGTCGAAATAAAATAATAAAAAATATATTTCTTCTATGAAAAGTATTTATGGAAGGTTTTTAACGATTGTCTGAAAAATATATTTTAATGGAGTGCAACAGTTTTAGTTCTGAGGTTTTAAAAGCAGGACTAGAGGAAGGCTCGTTAGCGTTCGTATGCGAAGCCGTAATTAGCGCCCCCTCTTCCCAAAAAGAAAACAAAATAAACGGGATTTTATATCCTTTTTTATTTTACGAATTTTACTACTGTGTCCAAAAAAGTAAGACTAGTTTTCAATTTAAATTTTTCGGCCATTTGGTACTTCATTTTTTTTAGGTTGCTACCACCGTCCTTGATATCTGTGTGAAATTTGACATCAAAATATTCATTAGTGCTTGAGTTACGCTTGGTTTTGTGAGATTCTAAAACTGATTCCGGCGATTTTTGAAATGTCTCTTCAATCGACTTAAAACTGTGTCCCTGGAGTGGTCTTTTGAGTTTACGCAATAGCCAGAAGTAGCACGATGCTAAATTTGGTGAATACGATGGTTGTGGAATGATATGGGTTTCATTTTTGGCGAAAAAGTCAAGAAGAATCAATGCAGTGTGAGCTGGCGCATTCAGTGTTTTCGGTACCAATCCAGATTTAACGCGTTTGAGGCCCAAAAGATCTTTTAAAATGAAATTTTAAAATTTCAAAATCATCAGAAAAGTCTCTAATTGTAAGTCGACGGTTTGAAAGCCCTGAACGTGAGCTTCGTCGGTTGAGGCTTGGACGTAAGATTCGTCGGTTGAGGTTCATGGTCGACCTGAGGGCTCTTCGTCTTCAACGCTTTCTCTGCCTTCTTTGAACTGTTTTGCCACTTCTAAACATTTCTTTCCGATATAGGAATGCTCACCGAATGCCTTCTGCAACATTCTATACGTTTCCGCAAACAAAATTTAACGCAAGTTCTTCCTCAATGAATTCAAACATTTCAAAAATCACCGGAATCAGTTTTAGCATCTCACAAAACCAAGCGTAACTCAAACACTAATGCATATTTTGACATAAAATTGCACACAGATGTCAAGGATAAACTTAAAAACTTAAAAAAGAAAAAAAATTGAAATACCATATGCCCTGGAAATTTAAATTGAAAATTGGTCTTACTTTTTGGACGCAGTAATATATGCGTTTGAATATTTTAAGGATTTATATGCTTTGAATATTTTAAAGATTTATACGATTTTATATAAATTTTATTGTTTTACGGATTGTATACACATTTTATTATTTTAAGTATTTTATATTTTAATGCTTTACATATATGTTAAAGGATTTTATATGCATTGTATTGTTTTAAGGGTTTTATATACATTAAGGAATTTATATGCATTTATATTTTTAAAGTAAAGGGTTACTAATGATTTAAGGTACATTTTACTATAAATTGAGTCTCCAATCCCTCTTCTTTTCTTTCATTTTTCATAAGAACTTCTCTTTTTTTTTTTTTTTTTAAGCATCTTAATTTGAATACATTTATTTGTAACAAATTTTATTCTAATTATTTTAAGTTGACTTTTAAAATCTCGGTTTCTCACGCTTAAATTTAACGCAGACAATATTGAGAACAGAAAATAATGCATAACATTGTCTGATTATGACATTTAAAAATCGTAATTATTATCGGATTTTTACTATTATCGGAGTTTTACTCTATCGTATGGGAGAAAAAGCCGGAAAACTCCCACCAGATAGTCCGACGCACGAGACAAGATGCTGAACATCAAAAACGCCACCGAGTCTCCCCGCTTTTTTTTAAACAGTGTCTACAACAATGCCGCCACCCGATTGAACCATCGCTCTAATGCTCACCAGCACGTTGCCACTGAGTCGCGAGTCGGGCGCAAAAATATTAAAATCCCTGGTTTGTGGGCCGGGGTGGTGGGATAACGTGTGCAGAAAGGCTCAGATTTCAATCCTCGGGTGGCGTTCTTTCAAGCCGCTGTTTTCAGAAACGAGGATATCCGACATTTTTTTAAAAGGGTTTCATAGCCTTAAGGCTCGTTCCCACAGAGGCGTGAAGCATTGACCAATCACTAGCCTCACCACATTCGCCTGAAACCGGTTTGAAATCCACCGCTTCGAGTTGACCAACTTTCAACTCGAAGCGGAACTTCACTAGGCGTAATGACTGACGTTTCGCTGTGAAGGGGTCGAAACAATTTTCTTGCCTGCAGCGTGAATCTTCAACGCTTCCCGCCTCGGTGGGAACGAGCCTTTAGTGAAACTGCCTGATGGGAATTTTCTGGGTTTTCTCACAAACTAAATTTAAAAACTGACCATTACATCTAAAATTCCTTCCGGATGGTAAATTTCAGGTTTTATCTCACCTCAATGGACTTCTCACAGTATACATAAGTGTAACACAAGATCCATTGATGTTTATCAATAAAACTAAAATAAAATCAATGAAACTCAGACTAAAATCAATAATAAATGATATCCCAACAACACTCTCTGTCATTTCCTATGCCCAGCCACTCCATTCCGAGGTCATTTAGGACCCTCAAGCTTCCTGATGGGAGTTTTCTGGATTTTCTCACAAACAAAATTCAAATGCTGACGATTACTCCTAAAATTTATCCCGGATGGTAAACTTCAACTTTTATCTCTTGTCAATGGACTTCTCACAGTATACATAAGTGTAACACGACGTCCGTTGATATTCAACAAGAATAAAATTAAAATAAAAACCATTGAAACTCAGACTAAAATCAATAATAATAGAAATCCCAACAGCACTCTCTGTCATTTCCTATGTGCAGGCACTCCATTCCGAGGTCATTTAGGAACCTGCTGCACTTTCGCCATCACTGAAAGAGAAACAGAACAGCCCCCACACATAAGTCAAATACAGTTCTGGTGTGTGCCCAGACCACACAAGACAAACAAAGGTCTACCTGTTTCCCGCAAAAAGTATAACTTACCTCCCACTTTTCTGATACACGGTAGGTGTGTACACAGAACCGGCAGGAAAATGAAATGGCTCTCTTCCCGCAGACGGGAGAAGTTTTGTTGGCGAAGATAAACAAAAATGTCTCCCAGTTATTCTTTTTTTGGAGCTTTTTTTCCGGTTTTTCTCCTTCGTTGTTTGTGCGGGCAATGATGAAACCATAGTAGCTATAAAGAAAAAATATTCAACTTATATATGTATATATAAATATTTATTATGATCTATACATAAGAAATATAATTGGTGATACTTGACTCATTTATTTAATATATAATTCGATGTGTTCATACCAATTTGAATTTTTTTTTAATATTTATTTTATTTGGTTTCAAATCTAATGCAAATGGTCTATAGCAATTTAAAAGTTTAATTTAAATTTTTAAAGCAATTTAAATTCAAACACTAATTACATCGATGCATGTAAGAAAATCTTGTTCTTAATTTATTTTACTTTGTTCCAATGTTCTAGTGTTAGTATGTGTAGATTATAGAGAATTATATTACGAAGTTTGATTTCCGCAGTGGCATGCATTGGAGGCACTGCATTGAATTACGAGTAGACTCAATCGAAATTGTTTCATAGTGTCGATAGACATTGTTTCCAACTATTGAATGGGATTCTTACATTTATACCATAAACATACGAGAAAGAATTATACTTGAAAATCATAATGGTAAGTATTCTATATTAAGTAATTTGACACATCCAAATAATATTCTTTTGTTGTTGTTTCTTATCCCAATTGCTGTCTACCAAATGTTACCAAATTAAAACAAAATTAAGCATCTAAACCAAGTCCAAGAACCCGTGTCTCATAGAGGGGGGAAAGGGGGTAACTTCTGTTATGATGAAGCACCCTTAGGTAGAAGTCTGATTTGGTTCCGGGACGCTGACTTTTTATGGGGTAGGATTGTCAGCCCTACGTCCCACGCTCTATAGTCCTATTGGACTGGGACCTAGAGCTTAAAGTGGATTCTAAATCTTCACAAAGATCCATGGAACCGCCGGGACTCGAACCCAAAACCTGTGTCACAGAGCGCCAGTCAATCCAGCCCTTGATATTCTTTCAAAGAATTTATGGCAGATTAACAGATTTCATGAACAATATGTTAATGAAGCAAATAGCTTTACGTAGAAATAAGAGTATTTATTCTATTTTGATTGTACATTAAAATAAAAATAGACAAACTCAATTTCTGATAGAATTTATGTTTCATAACAAAAATAAGAAAATTAATCTTTTCATAACATTTTAACTGTCTACTTTTCGATTTCAACAAAAATATGTGTAACGAAATATTATTTTTACTGTGAAACTTATTTAGACGGAAATCTATCGATTTATTTATTAAATACGAAGAAAAGATTATATTAGGATAGTTTGATTAATCTATCTCTGCTATTTCTCTAATGGTATCAAAATTCTCGGCAGCTTTTTAACGTTAAGAATAACTCATAACTAGTATATTTTGTTTTATT
Source organism: Caerostris darwini (assembly GCA_021605075.1). Lineage (NCBI taxonomy): Eukaryota > Metazoa > Arthropoda > Arachnida > Araneae > Araneidae > Caerostris > Caerostris darwini. The sequence goes on along the minus strand of BPLQ01010951.1, from coordinate 54,792 downwards.
TCTCTTTATAAACAATCCTACTTTGTACGAAACTAATGAAAGCCTTCAAAGAATGAGGCTTGTTTGTAATAATAGTTCAGATATTCGGTCTCTAATAATGTCTCGTTAAATTGCTTTTTATTTTAGTCTGATGGAATTAAATAAAATATTAATCTGGTTAAGTTGACTTCTCAGAAATTATTGCAAAAAATATTAATAACAATTGATCGAAAGAAGCAACGGCAAGTGTAAAAATTAACGCAAAAATGCTCAGAATTACATTATTTTAAACATGTGCTTAAATTCATAATAATCATAATTGTTTTTGTGGGGTTTTTTATATATAATATTGAAATTTTATTATAATAAGGCTATAAATAATTCTAAAATCGTTTTTAATCAGTTGTTTTTAAGCCACATTACACATACTTCGCATTTGTATTGTAATTATTTTTCTAAGTTAGAAAATTAAAATTCAATTACACAAATAAATAAGATTTCTACCATTATTTTTTAGACAACTGTTTCATAATTATGCCATTTAAATTTTTTATATCATATTTTTCTATAAATACTATTAAAATATTAATTTGGCCAGAAGAAAATTTGTAGTTAATAATATTGCCAACTTTAACATCCTATTATTTAACATTGGTTTAATATTTCACCTATTTAAAAGAAATCATCATAAGCTCTAAAAAATATTAAAAACTTTTTTTTAACTTAATTTTGTCGGAACGGAAAGGTCGGAAAAGGTCGGACTATAATGAAGTATGAGTTCTTATGTGAAATTATGGCGTCGCAGACAGGGCAAAACATTAGCAGTGCATTTGGATCTGGTGTTACTACGCAGCGGACAGTATCAAATTGGTTCTCCAAATTTCGTACTGGTTACTTGGACCAAATAAATATTTATAATAATAAATTATTATAAATATACCAATAAATTATAAATCCAATAGAACAATCGTAAACGTTCAGCACAGTGTTTGGACAAGAGTGAATCACCAAGACACACTCCTAATATTCATCAAAAATAGTTGATGGTGCATGTTTGATGGTCTAGCGCAGGTGTGATTCATTATGATTTCATGAATCCTGGCTCACTGAATGACAGCTGAAATATACTGCAACCAATTAGACGAAATTATGCAAAAACTTAAAGAATAACAACCTTGATTAATCAACAGATCGACGCCTTCTTTATTGCATGATAACGCTAGACCACGCATTTTTCAAATTATTGTGGCAAAACTACAGGAAGTGGAATTGTAACTTTTTCATCAACCTCCATACTCACCAGAACTAGCCCCCACTCACTACCACTTCTTACGCAAAATTTGGAGAACTTTTTAATAGGAAAACAATTTAATTCCTACAATTCTGTAAAATTACCTTCCAGAAATTCATTAACCGTCGTCTACCAGTATTTTATATCACCGGCTTCAATCAACCGCTTCAGCGACAAAAGTGTATAGACAATATGGGTGCATTCTTTAATGAATAAAGTAATTCCGTATATTAAGCTCAACCATCTTTTGCTTTTTTTTTTCTACAAATTTCATCCTTGACGACTCTATATAATTAAACTAAAGTGACAAGTGAAAACCAAATATTAAGTACATTTTTAATGCTAAATAAACTTAACAACTAAAAAAATATAAATTTAATTAGAAAATAACAATTGCTAAGCAATTTTCAATCAATATTATATGCATCAATTCATATCTATTTTATAAAAGATATTTCTATCTATTCTAGACTATTTGTCATATCTATTTTATATCTACTCTACAAAAAGAATTCTAAAAAGAATTCTACAAAAAGAATTCTAAAAATAGTTTTCAAATCCGAATTGAATAAAGCGTGTTGAAAAGAATTCTATAAAAAGAATTCTACAAATATTTTTCAAACCCTAATTCAATAAAACGCGTTGAAAATTATTCAAATTAGAATTCAGTAGAATTTTTGAAGTAACAATTGGATTATTCTAAAAAAAAAGAACTGACGTTTAAAAAGCAAGAATTATACTTAATTGGAAAAAGCACTGGTTCATATAATAATTGTTAATTATATATAATTAATGTTCATTACTTTCATTTACAAAACCTTTTGTTATGCATTCATTTGGTTAGTCAAAACAAGATGTCTGGAAATGAAGAGCAACAATTTTAAATTAAGTTTATGTAAAAAAAGGATGAAGTAAAATCAATATCATTACCATTAAACGTTCCACACATTCCCTCCATTTTGAAAATATTTAAAGAATACAGAAAAAAAAACAAATTTGTTTTTAAAGTTAATTTGCCTCTTGGATGACAGGAAGTCCCTAAACGAATATTTTGCTTTCGGATTATTATGGCTTTCTGTCATCTACAACGATTATTCGACGCATGGGAGACTTGTGCTGTTAACTCATGTGTATTTAATTAAATTTTTTTGTCTGGCGACGAGTAAAAAGATGTAAAATTAATTTTGACACGTAAATACTTTTTTTTTTAAGGTTTAAATGAAACAAAATTAAAAAAGAATTTTAGTTTTGGTAAAAAACAGGTAATAACTTCATTCATTAGCAATTAGTACATCATGTCTTGCTGTTCTCTTTAACAGCGATCGTCTGCAATGATAATAAATCTTTGAGCTGCTATTTATTTAATTTATTCCATATTTCACTTATAAATATATCAGTTTATATAATAGGTTAGAATATTCATTGTGATATATTAAATGATTTCAGTGAATTAAGGGAAAAAATATCAAAATTAACGTTAACTCAAAAAGTTATGTATTTTTTAATGAGACTGAGACAAGTGTGTAGCACAAAGCAAGATGCAAAGTGACATCAAAACCAATTACCAGATATTATGTTTGACAAATCGGATGTGTCAGTTCGGCAAAGGACAAATATCTTCAAAATGGCGAGCAGCACAGTACATATAGCGATATATGATACGATATGCTATAGGGTCATTAAGAAGTGGAAGACGAAATTCTTGTAAAGTTGTTCTACATGTGGCAAGGAAGAAGACTGGTAGCAAAAGCACATATTAACAGCATCAAACACTCTTAATGAGGTTCAGGTTTGGATAGCGAACTAGCCACTCCATACATAGTATTGTTTACTGCTGAAAATAATCTTCCACGGTAAGAACCTATGTGTTTTACATTGTCATCTTGAAAGATGAAATTATCTTCTATTCTACAGACATAAAGAAACACATCAGCATATTTTATATACTTCTATTTTTATGTAGAAATACTACATGAAAATTTATGTGAATCTTTGCATCACTAGCTCGGGGTTTTGTGCATGTTAACTCATGTGGAATAATCCCATGGAAGAAGGAGTATAGTATCTCTTTTATCAATTAAATACCACTTCCAGAGATACTGTCTCCATTGAATGAATCTTGAACATGGTTGTTTGATAAATGTCAATGAGTTAAAATCTTTGTCTCAGATACCACATTACAAGCTAAATCTGAACTCATTACTGACGAAAACAGATCTATTTTCCAAACTTTCCATTGATCTGTAGTCTATTAGACATGTTGATGTGACACTTCAAATGCTTGCTACTGTGACGGGAAGTGAGTTGCACACATATGGCTGACCACCTCTCATACAGACCGCCTTCCAATCGTATTAACAGCATCCTTCCAGTAGCTAGCAAAGAAAGACCTAAAATGAATTGGAGTCAATATTGTAGTTCTTTGCGCATAATATAAATATCAGTCCTTAGTGTTGTAGATATTTCATGCCTGAATCTCCTACATGCCAAATTTGTGATTTGAAATTGTTGTCAGGATCAGTGAATCTCAAAAGATTCACATTTATCAATTTGGCCTTTGTTTGAATTGGATTTTCCTCGTCTCTTACAATGGTCCATCCTTGCCCTATTGACCAAGGATTCTTGTTCTAATAAATTTCTTCCGGCAAATAATTGTTATTCTCACATTGCTGTTCCGGCAAATGATTCTTGCTCTAACAATATTCTTCGGGCAAATGATTTTTGTTCTCCCAATGTTCTTCCGGGAAATGATTTTGTTCTCTTCGAACAATGATGACGATCGTTGAAGAAATTGTCTGTTTTTCTATATGTCTTACACGCATTTTTATATTGTTTGTGCATGATGTTTTCCGATTGTAGAACTCTTTTTAATATATTGTAGTTTTATTCATCAACTTTTAAAGTATTCAAATTTCGTATCAAATAAGTATATTGATATTTTAATGATTTCTTTTCGAATGAACTAATAATGAGCTAATCCAATAATTTATATGAATCAATGCGTAAATACAAGTAAAATTAAATAACTTTTAAAAACATTATTTCAAAACTTGAAAGGGACAATTAGTATAATAGAATATTATGAGCGAATTTAGATAAGGAGATAATAATTAAAATGGGAATTAAGGAATATTTATTAATATTTATAAAATTAGAATTTTATTGAAAAATTGCTAAATGAATAGTTAATTCAAAACTTTTGCAAATTTTGTTGTGGTTGACTAACAGACTCATTATCAAACAAGATGACAATTATAACCTCAAGTTTGTAGAAGGAATTTATTACACAATTTTTGGGATTACCAAATACACGCTGCCTTTTAAAATTGCTCGCAATAATGTAGCGTTTAAAGCAAACATACACTCAAGAGCCAAAACATTATGACTACCCCTACATTTTGCAAAGAACTCGCCTGGATGACGTGGAAGGCACGAGATCAGGTGGAAGTGGTATTTAACTGCTGCTGGAGAGTCTGAAGAATCATTCTTTCACTTACTTCTGTGTGTGATGGGAAAGGCTGCGGATCTAAGCGACTTTGATAGAGGGCAGATTGTAACGGCTCGAAGGCTCGGAACAAGTATTTCCGAAACTGCACGACTCGTGGGTTGTTCGCGATCTACAGTTGTTAGTACTTATGCAAAGTGCATGAATGACGGTGAAACCAGCAGTAGACGACATGGTGTTGGACGTCCACACGCTATCAAAGAAAAAGACTGTCTCGCAGGGTGAAGCAAAACCGGAGCCAGACAGTGGCTCAGCTGACAGCCCAATACAATGCAGGGCCAAGTAGAATAGTATCGGAGCACACTGTTCAGCGGACACTGTTGGATAGGGGCTACGCAGCAAACGTCCCAACACGTGGGCCTTTGCTGACCAAGCGTCATCGCCAACTGCGCGTGCGTTGGCCCGGGAGCATCGTGACTGGTCCAGGAATCAGTGGTAGAGAGTTGCCTGGTCAGATGAATCATGGTTTGTCATTCATCATGCCGATGGCCGTGTCAGGATACGCCGACTTCCAGGCGAACAGTTGCTCCCTCAATGTACAGTAGGTCATACACAGGCCGGTGGTGGCGGTATTATGCTTTGGGGGGACGTTCTCTTGGGCGTCTCTGGGACCCGTGGTTGTGGTAGAGCAGACCATGAAGGCTACAGGGTATCTGAACATCATTGCGGACCAGTTGCACCCTTACATGGCCTCTGTTTTTCCAGCTGGAAATGGAATGTTCCAACAGGACAACGCCCCTTGTCACAAGGCTAAAATTGTGTTGGAGTGGTTCCAGGAACATGATGCTGAATTCCAATTAATGTCCTGGCCGCCTAACTCACCGGATCTCAATCCGATAGAACACATTTAGGATGTCCTGGGACGGCAGCTCAGCGTTCAAAGACCACCAATATGCAATATCTCGGATTTGCGTGACCGTTGCTTAAACATCTGGTACAATCTGTCTCCGGCCATCTACCAAGGACTTGTGCCATCCATGCCAAGGCGGGTTGAGGCTGTGTTGCGCGCCAAAGATGGGCCAACTCGTTATTGACACGTGGTCATAATGTTTTGGCTCTTGAGTGTATTTTAACAAACAAATATTTGTGTACGAAAAATTTCATCTATGAATATTAAAAATAAAAAAAAATTTCATTAAAAAGTTCTTCACTTTGTTATTATTGAAAACGTGAATCAAATATCTATTAAAAGAATTTAATGTCACACATGAAATTCTTCTTTACTTACTTCATATGTCATTACATTATTTTTCTATATTATAAATGATGCATTTCTCTTATTTAAATAAAATCCTTTTTTTTCATCATGCCACCAGATGGCGCAAGTAGTTTTTTCATTCATATATTATGAATGGAAAATTAGGCCATTTATTTTTTTGCGGCTATAATTAGATTGGGAATCATTCATTAAATTTTCACAAAAATGTTTCTAGACTGATTCTTCACTTCTGTCGCCATTTTAATATTTCGTTTCTGTCACCATTATCACTTGTCTTTATTTATTCTTATTTAATAGTTCTTAGATGCTTTGCATACTTATTTGGAGTGTCTATAAGATAATCTATGCACTATTTTGTAGATGTTTCTTTAAATTCTAGTGTTTTTAAGTAAAGTGTTGGCTCAAATTCACTAAAAAATAAAATGCAAAATAAAGTAATTTATACACTTATGGTTGGGTACTGAGGGCCGAATTTCTAGCGCTCTGGCACCCGGCACCACAGGTGTCGGGTTCGAGTCCCAGCGGTGCCATGGAAGTTTGTAGTGGTTCGGAATCCACTTTAAACTGTAGATCCCGGTCTAATAGGAAAGTAGAGCGTTGCGGGGACATTGTTACTCCGCGTCCGTAGCATATCTTCAAGATACACGTGCTCCCTGGGTAGTGCTCAGTGAGTCACAGCAGCGCAGCCCTTGCTTATAGCATAAATTTTAACTGCCTCTGTATTGCCAGCTGTATTAGAACAACAACATACACTTAAGATTTATTATATATAGATATACTTTACCTCTATTAACGAAATTTAAAAACTATTGAGTTCTGTAAGAGGGAAACGCCGGATATATTAATTAAAATGCGGCCAAATTATTCTGAATTAATCTTGAGAATGAATATATTATCTGTACTATGTTAGTATTGACGAACATTGTTATTTAATAAGGGAATAATATTAATACTAATGAAACACCCATTAATAGGAAATATTTATCGCGATGTTTAAATTTAATGGGAATATGTTTATCATTAACAACATATTTGCGAACAGATAAATAATTTCTCTAGAGACAATAAAGTGACTCATAGGGTGGGATTACTGCCTTATTACTACAAGAGGAGAAAATATTTTCCGTAATTAGCACCCTCCATCACAAATCTAGAAAAAAGAAATCAAATTCTCTGCGTATTATCCGTCTGAGGGCTCTTCTAATATCCTTTTCCGGCGGGTGAATAAATTCATAAAAGAGCATTTATTATCCATTTGAGACGAACCATTCTCTTCTTTGAGACGTTATAAAGATCCAGTTCTACCATTTCCGGAGCATGCATGCCTCCTTATCCAAACAAATTAAAGACGTCCAAGTCCCCGGAAAAATGCAGTCCTGGCTCTCTCCTTTTTTATTATTATTCCGGTCTGTCTCCCCCAAGAAATCGAAGGCTAATCCAGAAGCTCTTCCCCCCCTCCTCAAGACGCAGATAACAATTCTGATTTAGATCCACGTTAAGGGGAAGCAAGATAACAATTCCAGAGTGCTCTTTCCAGCCGCAATAACTCATGCAAATAAGGGGTTGGAAGGTGGCATCTGTAAAAGATAAACGAAAAATCTTTTGGCCCAGCTTTTTAGGGTGCAGAAGGAGTGCGGTAATGCGGGAAGAATGATTCCCTCTTTTCCAGGCTCTTTGTCTTACAGGAGCGCGAAAGGGCACGTGGAAGAATGAGATGATTACGGTTGCCGTAAATGAATGTGTCAATTAAAATTTTGTGTTACAAGTTTTATTTAGTTAGTAATATACTTTAGCACATGTATTTTTTTAAATAGTAATTCAAATTGGTAATTTTTTAAAAACGTACTTTTTGATAAACTTTTAGGAATCATGCAGGATATTTTCATTTGTAATAGAATTGTCCTAATTCAAGGTCTGAAAATAAAATTGTAAATTTCTGAAAGTATTGAATTTTTTTGGAAAGTCTTACTACATAAACGGACCTGATGGCCGAGTGACTAGCGCTCTGGTCCTTGGCACGCAAGGTTTCGGGTGTGAGTCCCGGCGGTGCCATGAATGTTTGTTGTGGTATGGAATCCCCTCTAAACTGTCGGTCCCGGTCTAATAGGATCGTAGAGTGTTTTGGGGGTAGTGTTACTTGCGACCGTAGGATGTCTTCAAGCTACACGTGCCCCCTGGGGAGTGCTAATGAGTAACAGCAGCACAGCCCTTGCTTATGGCATAAAGATTAACTATCTCTGTATTACCAACTGCATTAGATCAACAATATCAACATACACATATGATTAATTATATATACTTTACTTCTATTAATAAAATTTAAAAACTATAGAGTTCTGTAACCGCGAAACGCCTGATATATTAATTAAAATGCTGCCAAATTACTCTGAATTAATCTTCAGAAAGAATTTATCTGTACTATATTAGTATTCAGGGATATTGTTGATTACCAATGGAATAATATTAATACTAATGTAGCAGGCATTAACAGAAAATATTTATCAGGATTTTTCAATTTAATGGGAATATGTTTATCATTCACAACATTATTTGCGAACAAATAAATAATTTCTACAGAGACGATAAAGTGACTCATAGGGTGGGATGACAGCCTGATTACTACAAGAGGAGAAAATATTTTCCGCAATTAGCACCCTTCATCACAAATATAGAAAAAAAAGAATCCAATTATCTCAATATTATCCGTCTGGGCTCTTCTAATATCCCTTTCCGCCGAGTCAATAAATTCATAAAAGAGCATTTATTATCCATTTGAGACCAACCATTCTCTTCTTCGAGACGCTATAAAGATCCAGTTCAACCATTTCCGGAGCATGCATGCTTCCTTATCCAAACAAATTAAAGACGTCCAAGTCTCCGGAAAAATGGAGTCCTGGCTCTCTCCTTTTTTATTATCATTCCGTTCTGTCTCCCCCCAAGAAATCGGAGGCTAATCCAGAAGCCCCCCGTCCCACCCCTCAAGACGCAGATAACAATTCTGATTTAGATCCACGTTAAGGGGAAGTGGGGCGCTCACGAAATAACAATTCCAGAGTGCCCTTTCCACGCCGTAATAACTCATGCAAATAAGGGGTTGGGAGGTGGCATCTGCAAAAGATAAACGAAAAATCTTTTGGCCCAGCCTTTTCGGGGGGCGGAACGAATGTGGAATCCGGGGGGGGGGGAATGATTCCCTCTTTTCCAGTCTCGTTGTCCTGCCGGAGCGAAATGGCGCGAAAGGTCACGCGGAAGAATGAGATGATTACGGTTGCCGTGAATGAATTTGTCAATTACTATTTTGTGTTAACCCATTTTATTTAGTTAGTAATTCCCTTTAGCACATTTATTTTTTTAAATAGTGTTTTTTTAAAGAAGTACTTTTTGATAAATGTTTAAAAATCATGCAGGATAATTTAACATGTAATAGAGTTGTTATGGCCTGAAAATTTCTTAAAGCATCAAATTTTTTTTGAAAAAATCTAGCTGCAAAAAAGGCCCTAATGGCTCATGATTGGAGCTCGGTACTACAAACTTCAGGCCAAAGACCCGGTGGGGCCTTCAATGGTTGTAGTGGTTCGGAATCATTCGGACTTTAAACCGTAGGTCCTGTTCTAATAGTATCGTAGAGCATTGGGGGGGGGGGTAGTTTACTGGCATCCGTAGCATATCTTCAAGCTACACGTGCCCCCGGGTAATTCTAAAGGAGTAATAGCTGCGCAGATCTTGCTCAGGGCATAAAGATTAACTGTATATGTATAACCAAGTGCATTAGATCAACAATAATAACATACACTTACGATTAATTATATATACTTTACTTCTATTAATGAGATTAAAAAACTATTCAGTTCTGTAACCGGGAAACGCCTGATATATTACTTAAAATTCTGCTAAACTATTCTGAATTAGTCTTTGGAATCAATTTATTATCAGTACGACGTTAGTATTTCAAGGACATTGTCGTTTGCCAATGGAATAATATCAATACTAATGAAACGATCCTTAACCGAATATATTGATCATGATGTTTAAATTTAATGGGAATGTGTTTTTCATTCACAACATATTTACGAACAGATAAATAATTTCTCCAGAGACAATAAAGTGACTCATAGGGTGGGATGACAGCCTGATTGCTACAAGAGGAGGAATTATCAATTAGCACCATTCATCACAAATCTAGAAAAAACAAATCCAATTCTCTCAGCATTATCCGTCTGAGGGCTCTTCTAATATCCCTTTCCGCCTAGTGAATAAAGTCATAAAAGGGCATTTATTATCCATTTGATGCGAACCATTCTCTTCTTCGAGACGCTATAAAGATCCAGTTCAACAGTTTCCGGAGCATGCATGCCTCCTTATCCAAACAAATTAAAAGACGTCCAAGTCTCCAGAAAAATGGAGTCCTGGTTCTCTCTTTTTTTATTATTCCGTTCTGTCTCCCCCTAGAAATCGGAGGCTAATCCAGAAGCCCCCCATCCCCTCCCCCCTCAAGACGCAGATAACAATTCTGATTTAGATCCACGTTAAGGGGAAGTGGGGCGCTCACAATAACCATCCCAAAGTCTTCTTTCCACGCCGTAATAACTCATGCAAATGAGGGGTTGGAAGGTGGCATCTGCGAAAGATAAACGAAAAATCTTTTGGCCCTGCCTTTTCGGGGGGCGGAACGAATGCGGAATGCGGGAAAGAATGATTCCCTCTTTTCCAGGCTCGTTGTCTTGCCGGAACGAAATGGAGCGAAAGGTCACGTGGAAGAATGAGATGATCACGGTTGCCGTAAATGAATTTGTGAATTGAAATTTCGTGTTATTCGTTTTTATTTAGTTAGTAATTTCCTTTAGCGCATGCAGCTTTTAAATAGTAATTAAAAATAATGTATTTTTTTTAAAGTACTTTTTGATGAATGCTTTCTTTATTAAAAGAATCGTGCAGAATATTTTAATTTGTAACAGAATTGTCGTAATTCAGAAGGCCTGAAAATAAAATTGCAAATTATTTTTTTGGAAAGCTTAACTACATAAAAGAGTCTGATGATCGAGTGACTAACTCTCTGGCGATCGGTATCACAGTATTCGGGTTCGAGTCCGGGTCCGGGAAAGGGTGTTTGTAATGGTTCGGAAACGGACGTAACTCTTTCGGAGTACCTATGGGGTAAATATACCAAGAAAACCTTTACATAATCATTAATACAGTTAAATTACAATATTGAATTTACATCATGAAAGTAGATAAAAAAGAAAATTTACTCTATTAAGTAGTGGTTCGGAATCCACTTTTAACCGTAGGTGCCGTTCTTACATGATCGTAGAACGTTGCGGGGGGTATTGTTACTCCGCGTCCGTAGCTTATCTTCAAGCTACATGCACAACCTGGATAGTGCTAACTGGCTGACGTCAGTACAGCCCTTATGGCCCGGTCTAACATGCTCGTAGAGCTTTGCGGGGATATTGTTACTCCTCGTCGGTAGCTTATCTTCAAGCTACAAGCATATCCTAAGTACAGCCCTTATGGCATTAAAGACAATTGTCTAAATATTTGCCTGCCGCATTAGAAAAAAAGCCCGATATATTAATTAAAATTCTGCCAGATTATTCTGAATTAGTCTTTAGAATGAATTTATTATCTGTACGATGTTAGAATTGAGAGACAATAATGTTTACCTATGGAGTAATATTAATACTAATGAAACGTGCATTATCAGAAATATTTATCATGACTTTTAAATTTAATGGAATATTATGTTTATCGTTCACAACATACTTGCGAACAGATAAATAATTTCTCCAGAGACAATAAAGTGACTCACAGGGTGGGATGATAGCCTGATTACTACAAGAGGAGAAAATATTTTCCGCAATTAGCACCCTTCATCACACATCTAGAAAAAAGAAATCCAATTCTCTCAGCATTATCCGGCAGGGCTTTTCTAATATCCCTTTCCTTTGAGCAAATAATTTAATAAAAGAGCATTTATTATCCATTTGAGACTAACCATTCTCTTCGAGACGCTATAAAGATCCAGTTCAACCATTTCCGGAGCAGGCATGCCTCCTTATCCAAACAAATTAGAGACGTCCAAGTCTCCGGAAAAATGGAGTCCTGGCTCTCTCTCTCTCTCTTTTTTAGTATTATTCCGTTCTGTCTCTCCCAAGAAATCGGAAGCTAATCCAGAAGCCCCACCCCCTCTCAAGACGCAGATAACAATTCTGATTTAGATCCACGTTAAGGGGAAGTAGGGTGCTTTAACAATAACAATTCCAAAGTGCCCTTTACCACGCCGTAATAACTCATGCAAATAAGGGGTTGGAAGGTGGCGTCTGCAAACGATGAACGAAATATCTTTTGCCCCAGCCTTTTCGGAGGGCGGAATGAATGCGGAATACGGAAAGAATGATTTCCTCTTTTCCATACTCGTTGTTTCGCCGGAGCGAAATGGTGCGAAAGGTCACGTGGACGAATGAGATGATCACGGTTGCCGTAAATGAATTTGTCAATTAAAATTTTTGGTTAACCCGTTTTATTTAGCTAGTAATTCCCTTTAGCATATGTATTTTTTAAACAGTAATTTAAAATATTATTTTTAAAACGTACTTTTTGATAAATGATTAAGAATCTCGCAGGGTAATTTAACCTTGTAATTAAATTATCCTACTCAAGGAATGGAAATAAATTTGTAAATATCTTAAATCAATATAATTTTTTTGAAAGTCCAATTATTGTATGATTTTTGTAAAGATATAAAAAAAATCATTAAGGTAAAGGTTTTCTAAAGTAAGTTTTATATCACTTGTGCAGTGATTAAGAAAAGTTTACACTAGTGATCCTCGTATTTTCTAAGACTGTTATCCACACATGGGGCTTGATGGCCGAGTGACTAGATCTCTGGAATTTGGTGCCACAGGTTTGGAATCTCCTTTAAAAAGTAGGTCCTGGTCTAATAGGATCGTAGAGCATTGTGAGGTTAGTGTTACTCGCATCCGTTGCATATTTTACAGCTACACATGCCCTTGGGTCGTGCTAAATGAGTAACAGCGGAGCAGACCTTGCTTATGGCATAAATATTAACTGTCTCTGCATTACTAATTGCATTTGAATCAACAATAAAAACATACATTTATGATTACTTATATATACTTTACTTCATTTAATGAAATTTAAACACTATTGAGTTCTAATCAAAATGCTGCAAAATTATTCTGAATGAATCTACAGAAGGAATTTATCTGTACTATGTTAGTATTCAGGGACATTTCTGTTCACAATGAAATAATATTAATACTATTGAAACGAGCATTATCAGAAAATATTTATCATGATGTTTAAATGTAATGAGAATATGTTTATCATTCACAACATATTTGCTAACAGATAAAGAATTTCTCTAGAGACAACAAAGTGACTGATATGGTGGGACGATAGCCTGATTACTACAAGAGGAGAAAATATTTTCCGCAATTAACACCCTTCATCACAAATCTAGGAAAAAGAAGTCCAATTCTCTCAGCATTATCCGTCTGAGGGCTCTTCTACTATCCCTTTCCACCGAGTCAACAAATTCATAAAAGAGCATTTATTATCCATTTGAGACCAACCATTCTCTTCGAGACGCTATAAAGATCCAGTTCAACCATTTCCGGAGCATGCACGCTTCCTTATCCAAACAAATTAAAGACGTCCAAGTCTCCGGATAAATGGAGACCTTGGTCTCTCTTTTTTATTATTATTACTCCGTTCTGTCTCCCCCAAGAAATCGGAGGCTAATCCAGAAGCCCCTCCCCCTCAAGACGCAGATAACAATTCTGATTTAGATCCACGTTAAGGGAAAGTAGGGCTCGCACGATAACAATTCCAGAGTGCTCTTTCCACGCCCTAATAACTCATGCAAATAAGGGGTTGGAAGGTGGCATTTGCAAAAGATAAACGAAAAATCTTTTGGCCCAGCCTTTTCGGGAGGCGGAATGAATGCGGAATACAGGGAAGAATGATTCCCTCGTTTCCAGTCTCGTTGTCTTGCCAGAGCGAAATGGCGCGAAAGGTCACGTGGAAGAATGAAATGATTACGGTTGCCGTAAATGAATTTGTCAATTAAAATTTTGTGTTATTCCGGTTTATTTAGTAAGAAATTCCCTTTAGCATATGTATTTTTTAAATAGTAATTTAAAATATTATTATTTTTAAAACGCACTTTTTGATAAATGATTAAGGATCTCGCAGGATAATTTAACCTTCTGATTAAATTGCCCTACTCAAGGAATGGAAATAAATTTGTAAATATCTTAAATCAATATATTTTTTGGAAAGTCCAACTATTGTATGATTTTTGTAAAGATATAAAAAAATCGTGAAGTTAAAGGTTTTCTAAAGTAAGTTTTACATCACTTGTGCAGTGATTTAAAAAAGTCTACACTAGTGATCCACGTATTTTCTAAGACTGTTATCCACAGATGGGGCTTGATGGCCGAGTGACTAGATCTCTGGAACTTGGTGCCACAGGTTTGGAATCCCCTTTATTAAACCGTAGCTCCCGGTTTAATAGGATAGTAGAGCATTGTGCGGATAGTGGTACTCACGTCCGTAGCACATCTTCAAGCTACACGTGCCACCTGGGAAGTACTAAATGAATAACAGTGACGCAGTCCATGTTTTTGGAATAAAGATTAACTGTCTCCGTATTAACAACTGCATTAGATCAACAATAACAATATACACCTCTGTTTAATTATATAGACTTTACTTCTGTTAATGAAATGTAAACAATATTGAGTTCTGTAACCGGGAAACGCCTGATATATTAATTAAAATGTTTCCAAATTATTCTGAATTATTCTTTGGAATGAATTTATTATCTATACGACGTTGGTATTCAGGGACATTGTTGTTTACCAATGGTGCTTTGTTGTTTAAAATTAATACTAATGAAACCCGTTTTAACAGAAAATATTTATCAGGATGTTTAAATTTAATGGGAATTTTTTTATCATTCGCAACATATATGCGAACAGATAAATAATTTCTCCAGAGACAAAAAAGCGACTCATATGTCTCGAAGAAGAGAATGGTTAGTCTCAAATGGATAATAAATGCTCTTTTATGAATTTATTCACTCGGCGGAAAGGGATATTAGGAGAGCCCGGCCGGATAATACTGGCAGAATTGGATTTCTTTTTTCTAGATTTGTGATGAAGGGTGCTAATTGCGGAAAATATTTTTTCCTCTTTAATAATCAGGCTATCATCGCACCCTATGAGTCGCTTTATAGTCTCTAGAGAAATTATTTATCTGTCTGCGTTTTCGCAAATATGTTGTGGATGATAAATATATTTCCATTATATTTAAACATCATGATAACTATTTTCTGTTAATGCCTGTATCATTAGTATTAATATTATTCCATTGGTAGACAACAATGTCCCGGAATACTAACTTCGTACAGATAATAAATTCCTACTAAAGACCAACTCAGAATAAATTTTCAGCATTTTAATTAATATATCAAGCGTTTCCCGCTTACAGAACTCAATAGTTTTTAAATTTTATTATTAGAAGTTTTTTTTACTAATGCAGCTCCTAAATCTTACACAGTGGTCTTTATATGCCATAAGCAAGGCCTGCATCGACGTTACTCACTTAGCACTACCCAAAGGACGCGTGTAGCTAAAATAACCTACGGACATGCAGTAATAATGCCCATGCAACGCTCTACTATCATATTAGACCCGGATTTACTATTTAAAATTTATTCCGAACCACGACAAACATCCATGACACAGCCGTGACTCGATGCCGAAACCTGCGATACTGAGCATCATAGTGATAAGTCACTCCGCCATCAGGCCCTTTTATGTAGTTAGACTTTCCAAAAAAAAGAATTAATTCTTTAAGAAAGTTACAATTTTATTTTCAAGCCTTGAGTAGGACAATTCAGTTACAAGTTAAAATATCCTGCAAGGTTTAAACGTTTACTAAAAAGTACGTTTTAAAAAAATTCTATTTCAAATTGCTATTTAAAAATACATGCGCTATGGGGAGTAACTAACTAAATATAACAAGAAGAACATAATTTTAATTGACGAATTCATTTACGGCAACCGTAATCATCTCATTCTTCCACGTGACCTTTCGCGCCATTTCGCTCCGGCAAGACAACGAGCCTGGAGCAGAGGGAATCATTCTTCCCCGCATTTCGCATTCATTCCGCCCCCCGAAAAGGCTGGGCCAAAAGATTTTTCGCTTATCTTTTGCAGATGCCACCTTCCAACCCCTCATTTGCATGAGTTATCACGGCGTGGAATGAGCACTCTGGAATTGTTATTGTGAGTGCGCCCTACTTCCCCTTAACGTGGATCTAAATCAGAATTGTTATCTGCGTCTTGAGAGGAGGGGGGCTTCTGGATTAGCCTCCGATTTCTTGGGGGAGACAGAACCGAATAATAATAAAAAAGGAGAGAGCCAGGACTCCATTTTTCCGGAGACTTGGACGTCTTTAATTTGTTTGGATAAGGAAGCATGCATGCTCCTGAAATGGTTCAACTGCATCTTTATAGAGTCTCGAAGAAGAGAGTGGTTGGTCTCAAATGGATAATAAATGCTCTTTTATGAATTTATTGACTCGGCAGAAAGGGTTATTAGAACAGTCCGGCCGGATAATATTCAGAGAATTGAATTTTTTATTTCTAGATTTGTGATGAAAGGTGCTAATTGCGGAAAATATTTTCTCCTCTTGTAGTAATCTGGCTATGATCCCATCCTATGAGTCACATTACTGTCTCTAGAGAAATTATTTATCTGTTCGCGTTTTCTCAAATATGTTGTGAATGATAAACATATTCCCACTAAATTTAAACATCATGATAAATGTTTTCTGTTAATGCTTATTTCATTAGCTTTGATATTATTCCATTGGTAAACAACAAATGTCCCTGAATATTACCATAGTACAGGTAATAAATTCATTCTAAAGACTAACTCAGAATAATTTGGCAGCATTTTAATTAATACATCAGGCGTTTCCCGGTTACAGAACTCAATATTTTTTTAATTTCATTAATAGAAGTAAAGTATATATAATTAATCACAAGTATATGTAGATACTGTTCATCTAGTGCAGTTTCTAATACAGAGACAATCTTTACGCCATAAGCAAGGACTTCGTCGCTGTTACACATTTAGCACTACCCAGGTGGCACGTATAGCTTGAAGATGTTCTATGGACGTGAGTAACACTACCCCCATAATGCTTTACGATTATATTAGACCGGTACCTGCGGTTTAAAAGGGATTTCAAACCTGACTGGAACCTGAAACCTGTAACACTAATCGCCAGAGATCAAGTCCCTCGGCCATCAAGCCCTATTTAAGACTAACAGTCTTAGAACATACGTGGATCACTAGTGTATACTTTTCTTAAATCACTGCACAAGTGATGCAAATCTTACATTAAAAAACCTTGACCCTTCTGATTTTTTAATATCTTTAAGTAGTTGGACTTTCCAAAAAAAATGTATTTATTTAAGAAATTTACAATGTTATTTTACAGGCCTTCAAGTAGGACAATTCTATTACAAGTTAAAATATCCTGCAAGGTTTTTAAACATTTATCAAAATTACGTTTTAACAAAATACTATTTTATATTA
The DNA here is from genome assembly GCA_021605075.1 of Caerostris darwini. Classification (NCBI taxonomy): domain Eukaryota; kingdom Metazoa; phylum Arthropoda; class Arachnida; order Araneae; family Araneidae; genus Caerostris; species Caerostris darwini. Next base: position 37,161 of record BPLQ01010951.1, on the reverse strand, counting down.
CTATTTAAAAAACGCATGTGAGAAAGGAATTACTAACTAAATAAAATCGGTTACACAAAATTTTAATTGACAAATTCATTTATGGCAACAGTAATCAGCTAATCCTTCCACGTGACTCTTCGCGCCGCTAAGACAACGAGCCTGGAAAAGATGGAATTATTCTTCCTATGGGGAGTAAGTAACTAAATATAACAAGAAGAACATAATTTTAATTGACAAATTCATTTACGGCAACCGTAATCATCTCATTCTTCCACGTGACCTTTCGCGCCATTTCGCTCCGGCAAGACAACCAGCCTGGAGCAGAGGGAATCATTCTTCCCCGCATTTCGCATTCATTCCGCCCCCCGAAAAGGCTGGGCCAAAAGATTTTTCGCTTTTCTTTTGCAGATGCCACCTTCCAACCCCTCATTTGCATGAGTTATCACGGCGTGGAATGAGCACTCTGGAATTGTTATTGTGAGTGCGCCCTACTTCCCCTTAACGTGGATCTAAATCAGAATTGTTATCTGCGTCTTGAGAGGAGGGGGAGGGGGCTTCTGGATTAGCTTCCGATTTCTTGGGGGAGACAGAACCGAATAATAATAAAAAAGGAGAGAGCCAGGACTCCATTTTTCCGGAGACTTGGACGTCTTTAATTTGTTTGGATAAGGAACCATGCATGCTCCGGAAATGGTTGAACTGGATCTTTATAGTGTCTTGAAGAAGAGAATGGTTGGTCTCAAATGGATAATAAATGCTCTTTTATGAATTTATTCACTCGGCGAAGGGATATTAGAAGAGCCCAGACGGATAATACTGAGAGAATTGGATTTTTTTTTTCTAGATTTGTGATGAAGAGTGCTAATTGTGGAAAATATTTTCTCCTCTTGTAGTAATCAGGCTATCATCCCACCCTATGAGTCACTTTATTGTCTCTAGAGTAATTATTTATCTGTTTCATTAGTGTTAATATTATTAAATTGGTAAACAACAATATTTCTGGTAACTATAATAATAAATATTTCTGGCCTTCTCAACATAACTACTACTACTACACCACATCACTTTGCCTACAGCTAAGTTGCGCCTTTACAGTTTGGGAATGATGTGGGTGAAAAGCCTGATTGGGCTCTGTGACGTTTTACCGTCATATGAGACGAGGACATACGGCTTAAAGTGGATACCGAACTACTGCAAACACCCATGGCACCGCCGAGACTCACACCCGAAATCTGTACTACAAAGCTCAAGAGCATTAGTCATTCAGCCATCAGGCCCTTTTATGTAGTTAGACTACACAATTTACATTTATTTTATTTTCAGACCTTGAGTAGGACAATCCTGTTACAAGTTAAAACATCCTTTAAGATTAGTGTAATGAAGAAATTATGTATCAAAAAGTACGTTTAAAAAAAATATTATTTTGAATTACTGTTAAAGGTCCTGAATGGCCGAGTAGCTAACGCTCGGTGCCACAGGTTTCGGGTTCGACTCCCGGTGGAGCCACGAATGTTTGTAGTGGTTCGGATTCTACTTTAAACCGTAGGTCCCGGTCTAAGAGGATCGTAGAGAGTTGCGGGGGCATTGTTACTCCGCGTCGTGGCTTATCTTCAAGTTACACGCGCCCCCTGGGTAATACAAAGTGAGTCACGTCCTGTGCAGCGCTTGCCTTAAGGCATCCAAGACCAATCTGTCTAAGTGTTTGATAGCTGCATTAGAACAAAAAAATTACTGTTTAAAAAATACATGCTGCCAAAAAAATTAAACTAAATAAAACGGATAACGCAAAATGTTAATTAACAAATTCATTTACGGCAACCGTAATCCTCTCATTCTTTCACGTCACCTTTCGCGCCATTTCGCTCCGGCAAGACACCGAGTCTGGAAAAGAGCGAATAATTCTTGCCGTATTCCGCATTCGTTCCGCCCCTCGAAAAGGCTGGGCCAAAAGATTTTTCGTTTATCTTTTGCAGATATCACCTTCCGACCCCTTATTTGCATGAGTTATTGCGGAGGGGAAAGAGCACTCTGGAATTGTTACTGTGTGTGCAACCCATTTCCCCTTAACGTGGATCTAAATCAGAATTGTTATCTGCGTCTTGAGGTGGAGGGGGAGGGCTTCTGGATTAGCCTCCGATTTCTTGGGGGAGACAGAACGGAATAATAATAATAAAAAAGGAGAGAGCGAGGACTCCATTTTTCCGGGGACTCGGACGTCTCTAATTTGTTTGGATAAGGAGGCTTGTATGCTCCAGAAATGGTTGAATTGGATCTTTATAGCCTCTCGAAGAAGAGAATGGTTAGTCTCAAATGGATAATAAATGCTCTTTTATGAATTTATTCACTCTGCGGAAACGGATATTAGAAGAATCCTCAGACGGATAATACTGACACAATTGGATTTTATTTTTTCTAGATTTGTGATGAAGGGTGCTAATTACGGAAAATATTTTCTCCTCTTGTAGTAATCAAGCTATCATCTCACCCTATGAGTCACTTTATTGTCTCAAGAGAAATTATTTATCTGTTCGCGTTTTCGCAAGTATGTTGTGAATGATAAACATATTCCCATTAAATTTAAACATCATGATAAATATTTTCTGTTAATGCCCATTTTATTAGTATTAATATTATTCCATTTTCAAACAACAATGTCCTTGAAATACTAATATCGTGCAGATAATAAATTCATTCTGAAGACTAATTCAGAATAATTTGGCAGCATTTTGATTAATATATCAGGCGTTTTCTGGTTACAGAACTGGATAGTTTTGAAATTTCATTAATAGAAGTAAAATATATATAATCATAAGTGTATGAATTACTTTATAATCAAGTGTGTACATGATATTGTCCTCGTTAGGGGTCCGTGACGTTATCCGAAAAAGAGGGTCAAGCAAATAAATCTCGATTGCAAATTTCGGCTGAAAATGGTACTTTGGGCCCCTTAATTCTTGAAATGTTTTATGTATAACGTTAGTCAATTTTTCTGGAATATTCTGGAATTTCTGGAATATTTTTCCAGAAATGATTTGGTGACCATTAAGTGATTTGTATTATAATTTTGAAGCACTGTTCATGTCTTGGCTTGGTATTTTAAACATTTGTATTTCCAATGGCTCTAAGTACTCGTAATTTCATATTTATCACTTTTGGCATTTTCTCGTGCTTATGGAGCTGTATAGTGCTTCTTATTGTATTTGTAATACTTCAATCTTCATTTTTACCTAAAATTTTCAAACTTTGATATATTGCTATTGAATGTGATAATGTTTCTTGTAGAATTTGGAATAATTCATTCTTCATTTAAGACTAGAAATTTCAAACTTTGTTATATTCTTTTGGCTATTGAATGTGTCAACATTTCAGTTTTGTAGAATTTGCAATACTTCATTCTCCATTTACGATGACATTTATCTTACTTTTGTATATTCTTTTAGAGATCCTTGAACAATTCATTCTTCATGAAGTTCTTAATCTATTCACCATTGCTATATTCATGTGGCTATTGAATTTGGCCATTCTGATAGTATTCCAAACAATTGCTTCATATATCTCTTGCATTATTAAACATTGGCATATTCCTGAGTTTATTCATCCGTTCTCGAATGTTCACACTTGATAAGTTGGAATTTGCCGAGTAGATTTCAGTTTTTTTTATTTTTTAGTGAATTTGAACAAGCACTTTACTTAAAAGCATTAGAATTTAATGAAATATCCTTAAAATAATACACTGTTTATCTTATAAGTAAGAATGCAAAACATCAAGAACTATTAAATAATAAATAGTGACAAAGTGATAACGGTGACAAAAACAAAATATAAAAATGGCGCCAGGCGCGAAGAATCAGTCTGGAAACATGTTTGTGAAAATTTAGTGGATGAATCACAATTTGATTACAGTTGCAAAAAAATAAATGACGTAATTTGTCATTCATAATGTATGAATTAAAAAATTACTAGCGCCATCTGGTGGCATGATGCAAACAAGTAAATAGATAAGGTTTTTATTTAAATAATTAATAAGAACTCTTCTGATATTTTTTAGCTATACAATAAATAAATAATTAATTTATTCAGATAAAAGAATTTAACATCTATGTCTTTTAGTTATTAAACTTTAGAAAATACATAGCATAGGCAGACAAATTTCTTGCTTTAAATTTATTAGATAATAAAACTATGATTTAATATGAGGATTGTATAATTTTAAAAATGCAAATTTTGAATATCAAAGATTAGTTTTTCGAATAAGTTAATAAAATTCTAAAACACATTTCTATTTCTGAAAATTATAATCTTAGGAAATAATGAAATGTAGAGAAGGATATAATATGCAAATAAAATGTTTTCAGTGTATACAAATGTGTGGGCAGAATAGCACCCTAGTTCAATTGTTTTGTTTCGTTTTGAACAAATTTAAATATTTTAAAATCGGGCAGATTCAAATTGTTTAAAAAAAATAGTACTGAATCCCTTTTATAAATTAAAGTGGTATTTAGTAAAATTAGACATATTTTTAAATTACAAATTTTACGCAGCTCAGTATTCTCAATACATACACACAAAAGCATCTTCAAAAAAAACAATTTCTAAACATTTTTTAAATTTATTGTAAATCAGTAAATGTAGAAAAACAATGAAATTGAATGAATTTTTTTATCTAATTTATGAAGCCTTTTATTATCAATGTTTTTCCCAACTCTCATTAAATTTCTAGAGCAATTTCTTGGCCTTAATTTTTTTAAACCAATGTAATGATTTTAAACTATTGAACAAAATAATAATCTTAAATTCATACCAAACAAAGGATTTTTAAATTACAAATCTTACGCAGCTCAGTATTCTCAATACATACACACTAAAGCATCTTCAAAAAAACTATTTCTAAACATTTTTTAAATTTATTGTAAAACAGTAAATGTAGAAAAACAATGAAATTGAATGAATTTTTTTATCTAATTTATGAAGCCTTTTATTATCAATGTTTTCCAGTAATCATGAGAAAATGCCGACTAGGAAGCATTAGAATGCATTTCCATTGGTAACGCTACGCTAACGCGACACGAATTTTGACAAATCAGATCAGCAATTGAGAATGATTGATGGTAGTGATTCATCAATCATTTCAATCTTTTTCGGTTGCTAATCTGATTCGTCAAAGTTGACGCCATGTTAGCGTCACGTTTACAAAGGAAATATACTCTTGTTCGAATGGAACAAGAATCGGTTGACGTGATATATCTGTATAGAAAAGAAAGAAAGAGGAACTGAATATTTTATGAGGAAAATATGGCTATTGCTAAAAGAGGAAGACCCACATTAGCGAATGGTAGAAACTGAGAGGAGCCATGCAGTGTGGCGAGCTGGTCAGAAGTAAGATTTGCTGTGGTTAATCGGCTGAGGTGGCATAATAAGTTGACGGCCTTATAAGCCACTGGTTACGAAGAAGAAAAGTACTTAGTAGTATAGGTACTGATATCAAACTATCAATAAGGCGGTCACCCACCTTTGTTTCTTTAAGCAAACTGTTATTCGGCTTGGCATTGATTCACAGATTTTGAGGGATATTCCTCTGATAATTTCTTACCTAACTCTCTTCAATTGTCAAATCAGACCGACGAAACCGGATCGGAACATACATTTTGACATTTTGGTCGGATTAAAAGACGCATACTTATCAGACACAAAATGTATTCTTTAGAAGAGAGACCCATCGATCAAACTCGCAAGAGGAATATTCTGCTGGCATGAAAACAATCAGAAAAAATAATTACTGTGAGCGGCATTAATTATCCAATTGATATGTAAGCCCGGGTAGCTGAGAAAGTATGAAAATCTTAAGGTGTTGTTGCACACTGAGGGTGTCATAGATCCGATCCAAAGGAATCCAACTGTAAAATAAAATGGTAACTTAGACCATAACTTTGTTATCAGGCTGTGTGGCAGTCAGGTTAATATCCCATCATTGTCCTGGAAATCTACAGATAGGTTGTACGGATCATTAGGATTCAAGTCGAAGTAATACACCATCACTGTAGACTATTCTGTTTCAGGTCGAACAAACCTGATGAAAATGGACTAGTTATGCACGCTAGAGGAATAGTTGGTGCAAACGGTGCTGTGATCTCAGACCTCGTTCTCTGAAATGCTCATCAATGGTCCTTGCAGTCGCTTGTAACTCACCGAATAGTTAATAATGTGACTCAGGTACTTTGACAGACACTTTGATGATTTGTCTATCCTCGTATATTGTTGTCTATCTAATTCATCCATTGATAGCTTTAAGTTGCATTTTGCAATGGTTCAACCATTTATTTGACCACTGTGTTTCCTTAATCCTTTGCACGTACTCTCTCAAATGATGGCATATGTTGATATTGACTAAGTTATTAAACTTATATCCCAGGTCTTGGGGAATTAATTATTATCCTAGTATTGGACATTATCATTTTTTACACTATAAGGATATTCAATATGTTGCTCTAAGCTCCAGTTGTTCATTCAATGGATACCAAAAATGAATTGTTTGCATGTTTGAACCGAAAAGTTTTTGCATATGAAATTTCGTTGAAATCAGATGACTCCATCTTGTATGTCGTTTTCGTAAAAAACTTTCAATTACCTTTTCAGTATGTAATAAGTTTACTACCATTTGCTATCCTCTTCGTGCCCATTAGCACATAAGACCCTCAGCCATCTCAGACGGTTACTCAGCCTTACTTCTGACCAACTCGCAGACCCTGCCTAGTTTTTCTCATTTCTCATCTCCATTCTCCTCCATGTTAACAGCGACCTCGTGTCCAAATGGCTAGCGCTCTGGCCTTTGGTATCCCAGGCTTTAAGTTCGAATCCTGGCGGTGGCATGGATGTTTGTGGTGGTTCGGAATCCACTTTAAACTGTAGGTCCCGGTCTGTTTAGCCTACAGTAGGCACAAGATGACAATAGAGAGACAAATCAAACCTCCATGTTAACAAGGGTCCTCAGACGGCCCTCATCCTCAACTCCTCAGTCGGTCAGCCTCAGCAAAATTTACTTCTGACCAGCTCAACCTCCCCCCCCTTCCCCTTGGTTCTTCTCACTTTCTACCATTCTCCTCTATGTTGACATGGGTCTTTCTCTTTTCCTTTTTCATAAGTATACATTTTGCAGTAATTTTTTTAAAATATTTTTAGAATTATTTTACAATTTTAACTAACATTAATTAATAATATTTTTAATAAATTAAAATTTTACTTCCATATTTATAATACTTAACAAGAGTATCAAAATAATTTAATAGAAAAATTATCAAAATGTCTCTGCTTTTTTCATCACCACATCTAATTTATGAACATACCAATTATAATAAAAATTAATTAAATAATTAAATTAATTCCTTCGTCCGTCGGTAAATTAACTTGCGAAATATTAAGAAAAAAAAATCCAATTACCACAAGTTTATTACTTTTTATTCATACTTCATTTACTTAAAAAAGTGATGGCATTTATCTTATCAATACAATATTCACATGACACTCTATATTAATAAGGTTTTTTTTTCTTTATCTTTCCTAGTAAAAAATAACTATCATTTCCTAAGTCATAACATTTCATATCTCAAGTCATTCGTACTAATACGTTATTTATTTAAGTGACCTTAGAAATCATTTCTATTTTCATTAAAAACTGATAAAAGGCATTCATTTGAATGACATTAAAAATCTCTTAACGGTCTATTGCGAATTTTTTATTATTTAAATGACAGTGTCTAATTCATTTTTACTTAAAACACAGCTTTAATGATGGTAATATTTCAAAGAAGAAAAAAAAATATCTCGGGAACAAAAAAAAATTAGTTAAAATTGCGAGTTCATTCCAATAAAAAAAGGCTTAGTTAAAGAGTATGCCTTTTTTTTTTTTTTTTTTTTTTTTTTACAAAGCAATTAACTGGGAGAGCGAAGTTAAATTTCGAAATATCACGAAATTATTTCCAGCATTAATAATCAAGAGAGAAGGATTAGCTCAAAAAAGTTTCATTCCTTATCAATCACTATAAACTCTTTAGTCATTTTATTGTGATTAGAAATTCATTTTCATTAAGTAATCTAAAACAAACCGAGCAAAACAGTTTTGAGAAAAAAAGATAAAAAAATTTGGCGAAAAAAAAAGTCGCCAAAGATCTCGAGTCATTCATTTCTAATTAACGTTTTATCGCGAGGCATTCAGTTAAGCAAAGGAAATTGTTTTCTTCAAAGTGAAGAAAAAAGAAAAAGAAAAAAAAAAGAAGTAACTGATTAACTACCAAAACGGACGATCCATTTCTTTCACATTAATGAAGTTTTGTCTTGTTAGAAAATAGGGCAAAAGAAAATGGTTCGTTTTATTTATCTGAAGAAAAGACGAACTTTTTTTTTCTACTTAATTTTCTGTTCTTCTTTTTCTTTAAATCGCGGATATTTTATATTAATTTTTGATAGTTTTTTTTTTTTTTCTTAATAATAATACATTCTTGCTGTTTTGGTTCATCACTTCACAAATTAAAGATCAAAATATATAAAATGGCTTAGAATAAATCGCAGAATTTTAAAATAAAAAAAGCGAGCTGTTTAAAAAAGAAAATAATGACAGAAGATTTTTTTAAAAATAAATAGCAAACGAGGTTTTTAAAAATCAGTAGCAAACGAGTTTTTTAAAAATAAGTAGCAAACGAGTTTTTTAAAAATAAGTAGCAAACGAGTTTTTTAAAAATAAGTAGCAAACGAGTTTTTTAAAAATAAGTAGCAAACGAGTTTTTTAAAAATAAGTAGCAAAACAGTTTTTTAAAAATAAGTAGCAAACGATTTCTTTTTCAGAAATTAAATATATATATATATATATATATATATATTTTTTTTTTTTTTTTTTTTTTAAGAAATTACCTGCATAAGAATTTATCTCAAATTTTGATTAAAAGTTCAGCTTTTAATTTAATTTATTTAATTAATTTAATATTTTGATTCATTTAATAATTTAATTTAATTTTTAAGCAATTTTTATTTAACTACCAAAACAGACGATCCATTTCTTTCATATTAATAAAGTTTTGTCTTGTTAGAAAATAGGGCAAAAGAAATGGTTCATTTGAATTTATCTGAAGAAAAGAAGAACCTTTTTTTTTTCTTCTTAATTTTCTGTTCTTCTTCTTCATTCTTTTCTTAAAATCGCGGATATTTTATATTAATTTTTGATAATTTTTTTTTCTTAATAATACTTTCTTGCTATATCGGTTAATGACTTCACGAATTAAAGTTTGAGATAAATAAAATGGCCTAGAATAAATCTCAGAATTTTAAAATAAAAAAGCGGGCTGTTTAAAAAAGTAAATGATAGCAGAAGATTTTTCTTAAAAATAAGTAGCAAACGAGTTTTTTAAAAATAAGTAGTAGCAAACGACTTTTTTTTCCGAAATTAAAATTATACAATTTTTTTTTTTTTTTTTTTTTTTTTTAGAAATTAGGAGCATAAGGATTATTTCAAATTTTGATTAAAAGTTCAAGTAAAATTTAATTTATTTAATAATTTAATTTAATTTTTATGCAAAATGATTTTAATTTTTATTCAACTACCAAAATGGACGATCCGTTTCTTTCACATTAATGAAGTTTTGTCTTCTTAGAAAATAGGGCAAAAGAAATAGTTCGTTTTATTTATCTGAAGAAAATAACTTTTTTTTCTACTTCTTACTTTTTTTTCTACTTTTTTTTTCTTAATAATACTTTGTTGCTATATTGGTTAAGGACTTCACGAATTAAAGATCAAGATATATAAAAGGGCCTAGAATAAATCACAGAATTTAAAAATAAAAAATTGGTGCTGTTTAAAAAAGAGATTGATGACAGACGATTTTTTTCATAAATTAAAAATATACATTTTTTTTTTTTTTTTTTTTAGAAATTAGGAGCATAAGGATTTATCTCAAATTTTGATTAAAAATTCAGCTTTAATTTAATTTAGTTAATTAATTTAATATTTTAATTCTTTTAAGAATTTAATTTATTTTTTACGCAAAATTAAATTAAATATCACGGGAGATATAAAAATTTGTACAGTGTTAATTCAGCTAAAAATTTATAAAATCGCGGACATTTTATATTAATTTTTGATAGTTTTTTTTTCCTAATAATACTTTCTTGCTATATCGGTTAATGACTTCCCGAATTAATAATCGAGATATATAAAATGGCCTAGAATAAATCGTAGAATTTAAAAATAAAAAGAATGCTGTTTAAAAAAAAAAAGGAAATGATAGCAGACGAATTTTTCTTCAGAAATCATTTTCACTTGGTCGTTTTTCTTTTTTGAACATTTCCTACGACTAACGAAACCATGCATACTGTTAAAGTATCTAAAATATATACAGGTCTAAAAGTGAATAATCTATTAATGAACACCACTATGTCTAAATTCTTTAATTGATCTATTGATTCTATTTTTTGTTCTCAGCTAATTAAAATGGACCTACATCAAGTAATCAGTGGCTTCTATTTTCAAGGAACAGATAATTACATATAGTTGCTAAGTATCATAATTACATATAGTTGACCTCATTGCCGAGTAACTAGCACTGGATGTCACAGTTTTCGAGTTCGAGTGCCCTTTTCAACTACGGTTTCGAACGGTTACAAACATCCATGGCACCGCCGTGATTTTTGTAATCAGTAAAATATGTGGCCCACCAATGTTCAACAAAAACAACTAACAAAGTTTGATAATTGATACAATTATTTTATTCCGAATTGTTGATTTATTTTAATATGTAGGCACCACAGCTGCTAATCATCCCTGTTTTATGTAATTTATGAAATTATTATTAGTTGCTTACAAAGCTATAAAAAATCATAACACATAATTTTGATTGGATTGATATAAAAATATAATTATAAGTACGAGTTTTTTTATTATACAGTTTTATATGAAAATCGATGTTAAATAAATAAAAATATAACACATTTATAAATAAAAAATTATGTCTTTGAAGGAATAATCCTTACTAAAATAATAAATTTGTTACTTAATTTATGTTTATTTATTCATACATACATGCATTAAATTTAAAAATGATTTTTATACACTCTTTTTTTTAACAGTTAACAGAGTTCTTACAAAACAATTCCTAATCAGTGTTCTCTAATGTTCTGCATTTTAAATTAGCGAACGTTAGGAAACATAAACAAAAACAACTCGGAAACCCAATAAATGTTTTTTAATGAGACCTTAAAAAAAAACTCTACAACGAAAGGAAAAAGAAAATTTGGAAGGACTTAAAATTTTTTTTTTCCACCACTTTTTATTAGATTTAGTTGAGTTAATCAAAACGGGTAGTAATTAAGGGAATTAAAATTGTTCTACAATAATTTGAATTCTTTTTTTCCAGAATATTTTCTTAATTAAAACGATATATTCCTTGCGACATTGTTTTTAATAACTCTCTTCACTATACTGTGAAAAATGTCACGTGATTTTAATGATTAAATTCAACGAAATATAAATGAATTTTTTGACAACGTCTTAAAACTTATCAATTTTTATGTGAGAAGTTGGACTTTTAATATCCTTGACTATATCTGAAAAATCTTAGAGCAAGTTATTATTAATTTTAAGGGAAACTTTTATTGGATGAAATAATTATTATAATTAATATTATTCGATGTATTACATTAGTTTATCAGTGTTTAACTCATGAACTTATGTTGTTGTAACTCATCCTCAGTGTCCGGCAACTTGGGACGAACATCCCTTGAGTAGTCTACTCAAGGATAGATGGTAAAGGGGACGGCTTCTGTTGTGATGGAGCAGACAGGTACCGTATATAGAAGTCTGACTTGACTCCGAGTCGTTAAAGAAGGGGGCCAGTGACTTCCGGGAGTTCTTCTAGGTGGAACGATACCGCATTTGTGTATTGTATAAGAGAAAACCAGGAAACTCCCATCAGTTAGTCTGACTAGAGATTTTGCAGCCTGAATGGCCGAGTGTCTAGTGTTCTGACGCTCGGTGCCACAGGTTTCGGTTCAAGTCCCACGGATGCTTGTAGTGGTTCTGAATCCATTTCCACCAGGTCTCGGTCTCATATGACTGTAGAGCGTCACAGATACCAGTCAGACTTTTCACCCACATCATTCCCAAACTGTATAGAGGCAACTCAGCTCTAGGCAAAGTGATATGGTGATGTAGTAGTAGTAGTTCGACTAACGACGCAAGTTGCTGGATATCACAAATTCCCCCGAGACTCCTCGTTTTCAAAACAGTGCCTTCAACAATGTCGCTATCGGATTGAACTTAAGCCCTAATGCTCACCAGAGAAGCACATTTTCTTTGACACATGAGTCAGACTCCTGAACTTGTCAATGTGTGAATCTTATTAAGAAAATCAATAAAATTCATGCTTCAATTCGTAACCCAGTGGTAATGTACACAGCAAGAGCACTCAAGTCTGAATCCAATGTCCACTTCTGTTGCTTTCGAAAATGAGAAGAGTCGGTGGCGATTGTGACAATATGTAAACGTGTTTCACGTATCCATAGTCAGATCGACTAATACGAGGGTGAGAATAATTTGAATATCGATTCAAGACATTGTCACAATCGCCATCTAATCTCCTCTCTTCTGAAATCTGCTATTGAAATGAATTGGGATTTGAATCTACTTGCAGGCTAATTAAGATCGTTAATCCTGAAATAAAATTTGAGTGATTATCGACTTAAACCTTTTAAATATTCGTTGAATGCAAGATCTTGAACACATCGCTTTGAATCTATGTTAGTTAGTCTCATGATTTCACAGGATGGTAATGTTTTTTTACTCATAATTCAGAGTTGTCACTGATGTTACATAATTAAACTTCCAAAAACATTTTCTACAATTTTAATATTGCATACGTGAAAAGTTTGTTACGTTTTAAAGTGAAAATTCCTCTTGGAAAAATGTTATCACAACATAACTGAAAATTGTGCATGCACTAGATAGTAGTGAATTTTTAATTGAAATTAAAAACTACCCATTGAAAACCGTATAATTTTGAAGAAGATTGCAAAATGTTGAATTAGAATGTATAATTCAGCAGTAAACATAAAACGCTGTTGCTGTTATAAATAACATTTTTTAACACTTCACATAAATCAGAAAGTGAAATAGGGTAACCTCATTGCACCCTTATTTAATTAAAGAAAATGAACTGAATTACAAATTAAATAAATTTATGTTAAGCCTCATTCCTTTTTCTTATGGGTTTCAAGGGACCTCATATGATATTACTTAGGTTACAATATACTAAGTTATAAAACAGAAGCTAGTTTCACAACAGCATGCATAAGACAACATTTCTACCCATACATTTATTAATACATACATAATATTCTCTGTATGCATAATTACTCTGTGAACTTAAACCTTATACAATGTAGGTCCTGTGCTTCAATTAATTAGTGTACTACACATTATTATGCAGTGCAACGTACATCACACGAATAATGGCTTAATCGCCTACCAAAATGTCTTTGTTTACACACACGGGGGAGATATTTCGCTTAAATAAGCAAGTCTAGACCGGTTTATCGACTCACCGGAGTTCAGCAACAAAACTGAGCGAAGCGGAAGCGATTCGTTAATCCCTGTTGTCCGGCGAGGATTTATTTTGTTCAATAGGATTACCTAACTGGCGCCATTTCGACTCGAGTTACAGGCTAATTGTTCGGGAAAGATGCTGTCCTGGAAAGGGATATTTTTTTCCCCTAAAAATGGGAAAGTTTTTTTTTTTTTTTTTTTTATAGTTTTTTTGTTGAACGCTCCGCAAAAATTGTGAAATACGAGAACATTTTCAAAGTAAAAACTGGTTTTTCAAATATTATGCAGTACTTTAAAGAAAATTTTATGTACTTCACGAAGAAAATGCTTTGGAAAAGGTAATTTTTTTACCGGTAAAAGGAAAATTTAGATAAAAAAAATAGATAAAAAATAAATGCAGTTACATTCAGTAACATGTTTTCAAATCAAGAATAGCTTCTTCCGAGGTATTTATTGCATTAATGAAATTAGCAAATATACTCTTAAATCCGAGTGATTCCCAATTTTTAAATCCAATGATTTGATTATTTAAATCCTTTGATTTTTTGATCCAATAATTAATAAAGGCAAATTCAAAAAATATACAGGTTTAAAAAATATCATTTCAAATAATTGGCGAAGCAAGTTAACTAAAGTCATGAATATGGTGTTTCTGTATAGTAAAATGCCTATGCCTCATACAGCGAAATATCTCACAATATCTAATAATTAAGAGTTTGCATCTCAACACTAGGAAATACGACCAAAAATTCATTATCATAGACATATAGCTTATTGATTTAATAACAAAATATTTATTATGTACATAAATATTATTAAGTATTTATATTGTACATAAGTACATTAAATAATCATTTATTGTACATAAGTAAAATATTTATTATGTACATAAGTACATTAAATATTATTACAATTATTAGACAACATAGAAAATTCAATTCTTTTAAATTCATTGTCATATTAATTGCTAATCCACATGAAAAGTTGATCATAGTTGAAAAATCACTAGTGTGTTAATGATGAGAAGATTATCTAAGAATTTTTAAAAATAAGATATTTTTAAAATACCACACGTTAATATTTGAAAGTTTTTATGTACTTTTAAACATCAAGTAATTACTCATATTGATTTGCCAATTTCAGTGATCAATTAAATAGACGATTACGCAATAAAGGATAAAAATGTAAATTTAACGTTGGTATCATTATAATATTATGCAAAAAATTTATAATGCTCCTATTAGTTTGTTCCTCATGAAATGAACTTTTTAGTATTAGCTAACCTTCTATAAAATATAAATCAAGTTAAATAAGAGTGTTACGCATAATTTATTTGCTTATTGTGTGCTCGGTATAATGGTACATTTTGTTAGCATATAGGAATTAAACAAATAGAAACCTCCAAAATATGGAACATTTCTCTGTATGAATATAGACTTAGACATTTTGCTACACAATTAGCACAAAACATTAATAATGAATTTAGGATTGATACAGCTAATGTTTCACAGTGAGATTAAGGTTAGAGAATATCAAGAGATATGATTTTAAGAAATTAAACTCATACAAAATCAAAAAATATCTTTTGTAATGATGTGCTGAAAGCTAAAAGTGAAGCTAACCCTGCAATAACTGTTAGAGAAACTAGTATAGCATAACAACAGTTTCGATACATATTTCAGAGCTTGGAATGGTGGAAAAACATGAAAATAGGTTTCACAAGAGTTGACCAAAAGGCAGAAATTTCAACTCTCATAGATTTTCATGTCAGTGAGTATTTGGTTAAGAAGTTACTTCTTTTTTACCATACCTGTGATTAAAAGTGGATACTATACGATAAGCATAAACACTTAACACAGTGGTAGGATTCAGTTGAAAAGCCTAAACACGGATCCAATCCAAACTTAATCCAAAGAAGATAATGTTAATGTTTTGGTGGAATCAAAGAGGAGTTATGCAATACAACTTCCACGAAATATGTCAAACAATTAATGCATAGCTTTTCAGCAAATTTATATAGTGCATCAGAAACAGTTATAATCAGAACCAGTGTTTGTGAATCGAAAAATGTAATTTCTTCTCCGTGATAATTCAGAACCTCACATTTCACAAGTCGCACTCCAATAACCTGAACGAGTTGAAATTGGTTCTGCCTCATCCGCCATATTCACCACATTTATCTCTCTCACTTCTTTACGTATTTTAAATCGTTTTAGATGAATAAACACGTTGTCAATCACAAAGCTGTTCAAAACGTCCTTTACTGAATTTATTTACTATAAATCATAGGTGTTCTTTTAAACTGGTATAAAAGTGCGTTGTAATCGATGACAGAAGTGCATTAATGTCGATGGAACATATTTCGATTAAATGTGTTCACACAATTTGTATTTGTAAACTTTTAAAAATGAGTCTCTTCTTCTTTGCTCAAAAACTTACAATAGTTTTCTGAGATATTAAAAAATGTCTGTATACCTTAACAGTGATGCAAATGTCTAAAGCTACATTTACTCATTCGTAAGCTCATTTAAATGAACACATTCTTAGAGAAGGATTAAGAAAGAAAATTTTAAATTATACAAAACATCTCTATTGATTCCACGCTATTCTGAAAATTCATGTTAAACTTGCAATCAGAAACTAACAACAATACAAAATACAAAATCAAGCAATACAAATAATTTTACAAATAATTATTATTATTTTTTTTTACGTTAAATACAAATGGCATACGAAAAGATTCCAGAAAGTATTATAGTTTCCTTGCAATTTTTTTTTATTTTATGCTTTTGATATATAGTACAATCAATTAATTTAATGAAATTTGAAATAACTTTTGTGCCTTGATCTAAATAAAAAATTGTATAAATGTATTCATAGCAATATTTATATGAAAATTAATTCTTCAAACACCTATATGCAACTACACTGCTTTAAAGTTCAATAACAATCAGTTTGAAGACATTATAAATCAATTGATTTTTAGTGTGAATAATCACACATGCGCAGTACCCACACTTTGAGCAATCTCTTCAAGGGTAATTGAAAATAAATTACAGCCTAACACTTCTGGAACAAAAGAAAACCCATACAGATCCAATATACAACCATATAAAAAAGTGCCCTTTCGAACCGACCCTGTTCCGAATAGCCCTCCATCCCCCATCAAAAAAAAATTCCCTTTTTCCCTTAATTTAAATGCGAAATCTATTGATCCTCACAGTTCTTCCATCCTTTATTGTCCCTTTAATGGAAGAAGGAATTTTGAAACAAAATCCCATCTTAACCATCCACACCATTCTAGAAGAAGAAGTAAAAAAAAACCACAGGGTTGGTTGCCTCTGCCATCCAATTAAAGTGTCGATTCGGTGTGGTCGGGGGTGCCCAATAACTTCTTTATTCCTCCTGGAGGTAGAGGGGGTGGAGCATTATCGGCTGCGGACGCAGATAAACCCCCCAGAAACACAAGAAGCAGCATAGTTAATGATCCTTTCAAACGGCGGCACCAGCACCATCCATCAATACTAATTGCAATACACTTCTAATTAGCCTCAGTGGTGTCGTTACCAGACGCCAGGGGGCGCGCGCGTTTAATTATGGCCACCAACCTCTTCTTCGCCTATCATATTACTGCTGTTTTCTGGAACATAGGTAGTCACCTCCATTATTTAATTTTTTTTTATGGAAAAAATAATAAATATTGTTTGTCTTCCTAATCGATATGAATCAGTGTGTTGGCAGTCGATGTCCATTCAGAACGCCTTGCTAGCTTTCAAAAGGAAAAGTTTCCTCCTAATTGAAACAGCTGAAGCTTTTTGTTCATCCTTGCAGGTAATAGCTATTTATTTTGAGGGTAATTTGTTTTGCAGTGAAGCGTCGCGGTTAATTACCTTCTAACTTATGCGAAAAGGGGGGGGGGCAAAAAAGTTCCTTTTTTTTATTCCACCCCTTGTCAGGTTCTGACCCCTTTCTGTGTAACAATGTGTCATCCGTAAAGTGGAATATTAATAATGCAGGATCAAAAATAAACACACTTCTTTTTTTTTTTTTTTACTACCTTATCTCTTAAGTAATACGATTTGCTTCCACTTCGTAAATTTTGCCACCGTGCTCATGAATTATAAAATAAGATGTTGTTGGTTTAGGGGCCAATATATCATTCCATATACACATCGGTGGTTTTTAAAAAGACAAAAAAAAATGTCGTTCGAAAATGATGAAAATGTTTAATGACATTTTTCTTTTTGCTTAGCGAGGAAATTTCCGTTTTCGCCTCGGGGCTTATATTATGTTATGTAGCATATGATTTCCACCACCAACAGCAATTATCTTTTGAAATAGACTCCATTGTTCTGGATATGTAAAACATTTGCTTTATCAATGTGAGATTTTTCGGCAAGGCAGTGTTGAAATGGGTTGTTAAAGCGGTTTTGTCCCAGTTGTTTTGTGGATTTTTTGTGACATTAAAGCTTAGGAAATATTTATTGCTGTAAAAAGTACCTAATAAACATATTACAAAGCAATTCATACATAAATTATTGGGGTAAAATAATTAAACAAAATGTACTTTTTATATGAGGCCCACTGATGTATAACTTCAGTGGGCTTGATCTTATCAGTAATGTTACTTATATTACAAAGCAATTCCAACATAAATTATTGGAGTAAAATAATTCAACAAAATATACTTTTTAATGTGAGGCCCACTGATGTATAACATCAGTGGTCTTCATGTACCACTTATGGATCCCACGAACAGGTCACCGACGGTTGGATAGGGCCTTCCAGAAGGACTTTTAGGGGTACCTACAGCCCCATTTGCTAGTCGCATGGCAGAAAACCTGTAAAACTCCGACCAGACAGCCCAACTATCGATGCGAGACGTTTTCTACAAAAATTGTTACAGCCTCCCACGATTATCCTCGTTTCTAAAAGCAGTGATTAAAATCAATGCTGCTAGCGGATCTAGCTTTTTCTGCACTCTAGGTTGTGCATGGTGCCACTGGTCGACGATTCAGGCAAAAAAATATACCATGATTGAAAAAAAACATAAAACAAAATATTTGTGCTTAAAATATTATTTTTATAAAGCAGGATATATGTCTATCATTTTCTAAACTTAAAAGCTGTAATTCTTAGAGACCTAATTTTTTTTTCTGTGAATTTACAATTATTCTGTTTTATCTCTCTTATATTAACTACGCAGCCAAAAACAGAAACTCTTATTAGAATCCTTATGGATTTTTTTTTTTATTGTTCGTGCCTCCAGTTTGCGCCAGTTTATATATCGTCCTTTTTTATTTCAAATGATTTATTTACGATTATTATTTCAAATGATTTATTTACGATTATTATTTCAAATGATTTATCAAATTCATCATAGCGCTTTTTGTGTTTCCTATTCACGTCGTTTCTTTTATGTGCAAAAAAGATTTCCAGACTGATGCCACTTATCTGAAATAATTTTGATACTTCGCTCCTAATGGCGATATCATTTGCATCTATTGTTTTTATTTTTAATTGTTATCAGATACTTTTGCACTCGCCATTGAGATTGTTTCATATTCATCTGCTGAATTTCATACAGAACTTGACTAACAATTCACCATGATATTGACTAATATATTTCTTTCATTTTTAAAAAGTTATTATTTAAAAATTTCAGTTTTTTTATGTTTATGGAAACTAAAAAATATTTTATTTTCTACAGTTGAGCAATTCCATGCCCTATTTATTGTAGCAAAATATAAAATGGTAAGTTTTTTAAATGAGACCGTATTCATGTCAAAACATTGGTAGAAACTATCGTGAAATAAATTGCTGTTTATTTCAACGGTAAATATATTTGAAATATTTTAGTAAAGTATTCTATAATATATATATTAAAACGATCTCTAAGCAGTAGTTCATGTTATGTATGATGCGCGGTGAAATACGAATTAAATAAAGGCACCATTCCAAAAATTTATGAAGTTTTGGTATTCCTGTTTATTCAGATGGCAATCTTTTATCTTATATGGGTTGAATCAAGTTGAACAATTATAAACTAATAAATGTTAGTGGATATTACAGACGAGTTAGGCGATGAATGCAGTTAAAAACTGAATATGAATGCGATTTTATGGCTGTATTTCGAGCATTATTATAAACTATGGCTTCAGAGAACTTATATCTAAATATTTCCTTTAAAATAGGTCTTAAATATTATAGTACGTTAAGCTCAATTCGTGGTCCTGTGATAATATTCGCAGCTGGTGGGCAGAAGTATTTAGGTTCTAATCAACTGGTTACATCCATTGCTTCATAAGCGAGGAGACACGATTGCGATAGAGACTATGTGCATAAAGAGCATCGCATCGACAATCAGGCTGCCATGGGGGAGTATGACTGATAGAATGATGTCTCTGTCCTGTAGCACATACAAATGCAAATGTGGAGCAATTAACTCTGAAGATTCTTCCTAAACACAATGTCCTCTCTATCAGTGGGATGTTCATGGTATATATGAGACCCAATCCAAGATCATGTTCAACGAAAAAAAAATCTTATGTCAAAAAAAAATATGCTCGTGCAAAATATAAAAAAAGCATATATAAACATATATATACAACCACAAGAAAAAATAAATTCAACATTTCATTAACCACTGTATAAACCAACTTATCAAAATGCGAGGTTTAGCACAAAACTTCCTGCGCCTAAAGAAATGCAGGAGGTTCTCGTGGGACATTCCTGGTAGGACGTCATCACTCTGTCCAATTAAGTCCCCACCAAATACATTTTCCGTTGTTCGTCCCTTCCCTCGAATTACTAATGCAATAAAGAGAGTGGGCCTCCTCCAGGAATACTGCAGTCCCAGTGCTTAAACTGGCCATCGGTCACAGCCGGGAATGTCTGCAGCTTATTGCATTATGGACTTGTCCAGGTTATACGTAATAAGCAATTTTCTATTTGCCCAAGGAAGTTTGAATGAATAAAACATGATTAGTAATTTTTTTAAAAGAAATAGTTTATATGTTGTAACGTATATTGTATTAGTAATCGTGATAAGAAAAAAAATTGTTGATCTCAAAAACTTTAGTAGTTTTTGCATCTGTAAAATAGGATTATGTACGGTTTTTATTATAATTCTGGTCTGTTGTTTTGTTTAAGCTGGCAAACATTACTCACTTAACACTACCCAGGAGGTGCGTGAAGCTTGAAAATAAGCTACGGACGCGGAGTAACAATACTTAGTATGTAAGGTTTATTGATAAGAAACTTGAGATTGGCTTGTTGATTTATTCGAATTGCGATTGGCGAATTCGAACTAAGATCGATTGATTTAAGATAGTTAATTGATAAAGAGATTCCCGTGTCATTACATGTAAGTTATATTATAAACTATTCATGATTATTTAAAGCTCATTGATAATAAGCTTGAGATTGGTTGAAATTGGCTTGTTGATTAATTTGAATTGATATAGGTGAATTCGAATACGAATTCAGATCGATTGAATTAAGATTGGTTTATTGCCAAAAGAATTTCCATGTCTAATAAAATAGGCCATCTCTTCTAAAATGTAATATATTTTTTTCTAAATCATTGAAGAATAATTTCAATTTTTTTAATATCAGGTATTTAACTAAAGATCATTAATCTTTCCTACTACAGATATATGATGAAAAAGGGTACTACCTACACTTTACCACTAGAGGAAAATAGTATAGCCTATTGAAGAGTCTTTTAAAAGAACATAAGTGTTACACCCTAGCAAAACTAAGAAAACCAACCAGGCATATATTCTAACAACTTAACCATGTCTATTTACCATTTTAAATAGCTTTAGTTCAGTTGACAGAAAAAGAAAATATTATCTTCAAAAAATCACGATTTTTTTTTTCCTTTTGTACATTGGTGAACCTCGTATTCCACTTATGCATGTTAATGATAATTTACTGATGGGTGATGATGGCAGGACAGTCCTTTCAAGACAGTATTTTAGCGGTAACTACCCCACATTTGGCTGTCATACAGGACAAAAAACCAGAAAAAAAAAGCATAATTGTCAATTGGAGACGTAATCGCATTCGCTATTTTGAGAGTAGCAACTACAGCGGACATTACTAGTGGATTTAAACTTTAGTGCAATTGAATTCTGGCTTTGATTATTACCACTATGCCAAGGGTTTGACAAACATACAATATCTATCGAATTCTAAACCATCTGTCTATGGTTGGGCGAATAGGCATTACATAAACACATACAAATATTATGAACAAGAATTTTAAGATACATTTTTACCTCACCAAAACAATCCGCCAAACTAGAAAATTTCATATAAAATTTCCCTTTACCTTTCTAGTCCAACTAATTGAAATAATGAGATATCCAAAAGGACGGGCTTTAGTTAGTCAATTCTAATAAATATTTACAATACTTTTATTTACACATTAGAATGAATAACGATATGACACACAAAAATAATAAAAAATACAGACACAAAAAATTCGCGTCTATCATTGATGACTACAAACAAGAAAGTTCTAAAGTCCAAAGACGAAAAATTCGTACGCCGAAGTCTGGTTACAGTTAAGTGGGGTGGTAAAGAGTTCACATGGTAAATAATTCAAAAAGTTCTAGATAGACAGCATTTTCGACAATATTAACATTTTATCAATTACTTTTACTTATTGTATGCAGCAGCATTTGAAAAAATAATCTACAATAACAAAAAAAAATGTCAGACAAATAGAATAAATAACAAAAATATCCTTAAAATATCCAACTGAATTCAAACACACAAAGTAAAAGGACACACAAATTTAATGGATCCCTTTTATAGAAGGATTTTATTTTCCCTCGTTGTCAACCAGCAGACAAAAATGACAGTTACGAGTTCTTAATTTAGTTTATGTTCAGATGAGCAGAAATCTTACATTATAGCTTTTTGACCGATGGATACGGAAGTCAATGAGAGAATTGGCAAGATTTATGGTAAGCAATTGTTCACATATTTGAAAGCTTGTCCTTTGTACTGACAAGTCGATACAAAAGTCAAAAGAAGTTATGTCATTCACTGTGCATCACTGAGATTGATCAATACATAGTTTTACCAACAACAGTGTTCCATGTAATATCTATAGAATTATATATCAATTGAAAATTTCGTAATAGAATATTTCTATATCTTTTATATAGCAATGTGACTGTCTCTTTTGTGTGAGTCATAGTAATAATACGAATAATAATGCTGTGTTATAATGTTATATATCACAATAATGTCATACAATGATGTTTCATTCATAACATACAATGGGTCTAGATATCATTTATAACGAAATAATTAGTTTTTAATAATTACATTAAATAATAAATACAGATTGTTTTTTTCCCCTGAAAAGAGTTTACTCGCTTTTAAATATCAAATTTATTATCAATTTGTAACATTGTATTAAGTATCGTCCTCGGAGAGATATTTTTAGAATTACTTTAAGAAAATTTATCCACGCTTTAGTCAAACAGGTTAAAAAGATAAAAAGTTAATTAGAATTCGGTAAGAGAAAAAACATCTTAAATTATCCAATAAAGGTGTGAGAATTTTTATCTCTGTCTATATTTTCAAACAGAACAGCATTATTCTTCAGTGAAAAAGGTACATGAGTATTTATTCCCGATATTAATTCCAAAATCGAATAATTAACCTGTACAATGCTTAATTCTGTTTAATGTTAATTATGTCCTAGTTCTTTTTAAACAATTCAAATTAAATAAAAGTTTATAAAATTATATTTAAAACATTCAAAGCCATATGTATGTTAGTTACTTATAACTTTGAATCCTTAAATAAACTTTTCTCAATATAACAATAACAAGCCAATTCTCTCATCTCTTCGACGGAATATTCGAAGCTAAACCTTCCTGCAGGTAAGCTTATCAAACTATTTTTAAAAAGCATTTGTGTAATATACATTTTTAGCAGATTTCATTACACTAGAATTTTAATCATTTTTTGTCGATATAAATACTGTCGTATTATAAATTATTTGTCTTAAATTTAGCCCAAACTGACCTCTGTGCCATTAAACAGCACCAACCAACCTGCAA
The DNA here is from genome assembly GCA_021605075.1 of Caerostris darwini. Taxonomy (NCBI): domain Eukaryota; kingdom Metazoa; phylum Arthropoda; class Arachnida; order Araneae; family Araneidae; genus Caerostris; species Caerostris darwini. The sequence goes on along the minus strand of BPLQ01010951.1, from coordinate 13,509 downwards.
GCTAGCTTTGTTACTCCATCATATACTATAATTACTACGCCACACCACATCACTGTGCCTAGAGCTGCGTTGCCCCTTTACAGTTTGGGAATGATGTGGGTGATAAGAAGTGTGATTGGGTTCTGTGACGCACTACGATCATACGAGACCGGGATCTACGGTTTAAAGTGGACTCCGAACCACTACAAACATCCATAACACCATCGCGCTTCGAACCCGAAACCTGTCGTACGTTGCGACAGAGCGCCAGTCACTCGACCATCAGGCCCCCTAAGCTCCATCATATACTGTTCGCTACATCTTATATTCCTTGCATCCTATTGAGTTTCCATTCAGGATGAGGTAATTTAGTTAACAGTATTAAATATTACACGGCCAAGATGTCTTGAATTCTTAGTTTCGCCAGGCTACGAGTCAAGTTAATATGGTGCTTCTAATACTGTTTAAAATCACATGGAATTTTATTATATATATATATATATTAATCTGGCTGATGAACCTTTTTGTCTCTTGTGTGATAACCAGGAAGAAATGGACATGACGCACCTTACTCCCTGTTCTTCACTGCCTCCTGTTTGTTTATAGAAGCATTATTGGATTACCAGACACTCAAGATGATAGATTAATTGATGTCATTTGTTTCCTTCATCTTGTTATTGTCATCGTTACTGTCGTGATTGTCATCTTGTCCTTTATATTTTTTGTTGATATCTGTTGTCATGTAAACTTGCCATTGGAGTTTGTATGATCTCAAAATAAGTGGCACTTTACGTGTCAGCAAAAGTGAGGCTAATAATAATAAATGCTTCACTTTCTTTTACAGTACCTGAAGCTATGGTACAATGTTGTAGACAGGACTGCACAACATATGAGTGGGAATCGAAAGGAACATTTCATTATCTCGAGTAAAGACAGATAATCGAGGAAGATCTGATTGAAGCCCCACAGCCAAAAATCGAGTGGATTAAAGGTTAGTGACCTGGAAGGATACGCAAGATGACCTCACTATGACTAAATACACAGTGATGTTTACTCACGAAATTGTTTTATATAAGGGCTCCTTTTTTCTAGAAATATTAGGCAGTTCTCCATCAAGAATAGGGGTCTCTAAAATTCTTCGAATTTCTACTCGCCTCGCTGCTACTTATCCATCTTTCCTGTTTTACTATTTCATAATTATATCAGAACAATAAAAAAAGCTTAATTTTTACATTGTTTCTTTTACAATATGTATTGTATGCATAGTGATATTATGTCTGTATTATGCCAGTATTTGCAGTGTATTTTATAGTACAAAGTCAAAGAAATTTTCATCTTTAGCATACTTTTTAACATTTCGTATGTGATAGGAAGCTTTAATAGCATAACGTTTAATTTATATGACAAAATGACAATAATAAAATGTTCTTTGTGGATGAATAATTAATGTTTGGTGGTTTTTGTTTGGTTTTTGCTGCTATTTCCAATACCTTACTTCTCTTCATAGACTGCTCCTATAAATTCATCTTTTTATCCTATACTTTACTCCTTGCTCCATCTTATATTGCTCCTCTATTCCTAGCTCCATATTGAGTTTCTATTCAGATTGAAGTAATTTAGTTACCCGCATTAAGCATTGCACGTGCGGAGATGTCTTACATTCTTTATTGACCCTTAACGATGTCATTGGCGATCGATATCAACCACTTTGGCGACCACTGGTCTAGTATATTACAGTCATTATTGTCCTTTTTTGGGTGGGAACGGGATAAAAAAAAAAAGCTCCTTTCACTCCAGAGATACGTTTCTTTCTTTACTGTAGATTTATCATTTTGAACTTTTCATTGTTGACTAACTTTTAAATCATGGATTACTGTCAAATTAAATACTTTTACTTACAAGTTATTTTTTTAACTTCTACAAAATGTATTTTCAAAATTAATAAAGTTAAATATCTAATAATCTGCTCTAAATCATTCAAATCAATACTCTGAGCGGTTACTTCAAATATTATTTGAAAAATTTCACAATTTTCATATGAAATCTCAAAGTAATGCTTCTGTATTAATTTTGCAAAATTAAACCAAAAAAACATAACATTATTAATTGCGTAACATTAAACAATACGTAAATTTTACAAGTAGAAATGTACTTTTTATTTCTGAGAGATGAAACATATCAGCTTTTAAAAGTAATTTATTTAAAAAACTTATTTATCATTTCTTTTACAATTTTTCTTTGCTTAGCATTGCCATAAAAATAAAATCAGAACCAGATTATTTATAAAACACTTAATGTTAGAAAAATTTGAATTTTCAACAATTCTGAATATACCATCCTAAAAAAATACGGAACTCTCTTTTTTTCGTGTCTCTAGAGGAAACCTTTTTAATTTATTTAATCGTCTTATAGAAGTATCACGTTCATTATTAAACTTACCACTTAATATATTAAATAAAAGAAGAAACAGAAATGGTGTTTAATTAAATTTAGTGGTCAAAATGTTAATCGGATTCATGGGTCAAATTAGATTAGTTTTAAATACTCCCTCTTTGGTTTAAAAGTTTTGAATTAAAACTACCATATTAATCATTTTTAGGATTTTTTTGCAGGGGAAATTTCATTGTTTAAGAATCTACAAATATTCGTGAATCTATAAACAACTTCCTGAAAAAAAAATTATAGAATTATTTATTTATAAGATTATATATATTTTTAGGATATTTTTGAGAAAAATCTTAATTTAAAATATTGTTTCATATTTATATCTCATAAGTTTTTGTTTAAAATAAGGTTTTCCTTACAACAAGGAAAAATCTTTTTGAATCGCAATCTTATAAAACAAAATTTTTACTTTTATAAATAGTAATACCGGGCAATAAAAAAAAACCCTTTTTTTTCCCCTCATCGCCCTTCGGCATATATTTTTAAAAAATAATTATTACAATTACTTTCAATCAAAGCTTATTATTTCATAAATCTAATGTTCATCTAACTTAGTCAAAAAAAATGTAGTTTTCATAGTTTGTTTCTACTTGCATATCATTTGTTTAGAAAATTTAAGACATTTACACAAAAATGATGTAATTTTATTACGATATATCGCAATGAATTTTAATTTTTTGAATATAATTCACTCAATCATAAGAATTTATCATTAAAGATTATATTGAGTCTAGATAATACTATTGTTTAAAATAATAAAAATATATCTATACAACAGTATCCGTATAATCTATACAATATCTGTATAAATATCTGTCTCAATACTCTCTATATAAATATATTTATAAAATACTGTCTGTTATTTAAATAAACAATTTTAACGATTTTTATCAATTACTAACGTTTTTCAATAGAATCATTGGAATATTTATTGTTTTTTAGTGATTATAACGTTAACAAAATATTCAGTTAATGAATGAAACGATTGTAACTTTGGACACAAGCCCTTTATTGCCACTCTGAAAATAATTGGAATTTTGTTGTAAAAATTATTATGAATGAAATTCATATTTTCACATAACATCAATTGAGTTAAAAATTTTGCGTTTCTCCATAAAAAAGATTTCGAATAATTAGTTAATTTACAGTTTTTAATTAATTTTGATAATCAGCTACATTGAAGGGTGTGGTAATTCTCTTTGTATTCGAGCTATTTTCCCACTTACCACTTTTGTGAAGATTAAATGATAATTATATAAGTTATTGAGGGTATCACATCATTTCCGAGATGCATAACTGTACAAAACATCATTCCTAGAATCTTTATATTTTGCAAAGTAATTTAATTTCAAAAGAACTTATTAATTCAAAGTAAAATTTTCCTTTTTTATTTCTGTTGAGAGTAAATTAACTTAAACATCTATTATTTCTATATCAGAAATGATAAAAAATAGTCTCATAATTTTTTTTCACAATTTGCATAAAGGAATTGCTAGAACAATGTTTAGGAAATATTGTGTTTTAAATTTCATACATAAATTTAAACATCCTAAATTCTTAAATTCACGTTCTCATCTGCCAAATGACTTCAATTTTCTTTAAAATAAATCACAGTTATTTCCACTAACTCGACTACCATTCAACGTAAAGAATCCAGAAACTCTTCCATTGGAACAATTGAACACAGCAAAACATCAGGTATAATTTGATCCTGAAAGGATTCTTCTATGAAGACGTCTTCCTCCCATTAGAAAGGCTTGATGATTAGCTATTTTCTTGAAACCTTGATTGCTGCCATTCCAGTTTCAGAACTTCGCCACCCACCTCAACACATTCCACACCCTCACCCCTTCCAATAAACTTGCCATATCACGTCAAGCATTGCTGGCACGAGCATCTTCTCAAGTAGAATGAAAGAAAAGTACATTCGAAGAGCGCACGTGTACCATTCGCCAAACGACCTAGGCATCGTTGCCACCTAATTGCAAACTACCCACCGAATGATATTTGTAGAACGATAATGCTGATGACAGAAGATAATCAACGTCCTTATCACGAAAGCTCCAAGAGAAGAAGAAGCCATACTATTTCGTGGTCTTGTTTCCAGTACAGAAAACTCAAGACAGTGAAGTGGCACAAAGCGTTCTCGTTTAAATGCACTGAAGCCAAAAGCAAAAGAATTGCAGCAATGAAAATGATATGAATAAAACAGCGTTATTTTGAAGCTCTTTTCTGGAAGTTTAAATGTGTAATTTAGATAATTGTGAAAGATAATAAAAAATAATTTCCTTTGTTAAATGTTCATGTAATTGCTGAAACGTATTTTTCAAACATAAAATCCAAAACAAAAAAAAAAAGATCATAATAAGGGACACCACATAAAAAAAGGAATTTCAAAAATCCTTTATCTCATTTAAAAAGTCATAAATAGTTCAAAATGAGGTAGAGTAAATGTGATCTGTATAGTGACAAATTAAGTTTTTAACAAAGAGTGCGTCTGATAAATACCTACAATGTCATACACTTATGTAATCGATCATATATATTCATGCATCTTTGTGGGCATCTTTAATTTCATACCAGAATAACATTTATGCAATAATTAGGATTCATTAAAAAAATATTAAGTGTGTGTGCAGGAAGCTTAGAAGCTGTTACAGAATGTAATCCAAAACTAAGTGAATTTTGCCGATAATTGAAAAGTCACGAGTCCATTTACTTCATTTTATTAGCATTTTAAAAGACTTTTCGAGGTTGGGATATAGCTCTAGGAGACGACAGAAGATGGAAGAGAACATGTCCAAGAGCTGCAAAAGTTATAAAGCGCCTGGCAGTCATAGCGAATGAACTAAAAAAACAAATTAACAAAAGTGTTCTGATTAATAACTTGCAAAGTCTGAGAAAGGAAGAAAGTTGTTAAGGCCTTAAATGTTAAGGCCATAATTGGTTATAAAACAGGCAGGAAGACTTTTATAAGAAAATGTGGAACTCAAAGTTAGTAGGAATTCAGCGCAATAAGTGAATCTTTTCATTGGAGTTAGAGAAATAAAAAAAGCAAAATGTGGTTATTACATACTTATATATACGAGTATATATATATATCTATTAGTTGTGATCAGACATTATTAGAAGACATCACGCTCTTCACAAAATTTTCTCTTTTGGTAAATCATCTAAAATTGCCGTAAAGTATTTTACAAATTTAAAGTAAATATAATATAAACTTCAATCACATTAAAAAAATAATATTAGTTCTTTCGACAAATAATGCTATATGAAATAGAGCCAAACTTACTTATCTTAGAAGTCAGAATATTTTCTAACTAGTTCAGTTTTAATCATTATCAGAAAAATTAATTTTAATCAAACATAATAATAAAATGAGACATAAACTGACTGCTTGATTATTAATACTATATAAAACAAAATTTAGTTTCTAATTTTTTTCACCATGTGTGATTCCATTATTACTTTGTAAAGCACATTAAAGTTGTATTTTATCGCGTAGCAGATTAAAACTTTCTACAAAACCAGCCATAGATAATTCTAGATCATTATTACTTCAAAGAATTTACTCACAGCTGTTATTTTACAAAATTTGGTTAAAACTGTTCTTCTTTTTCATTCAAAACTGTGTAAGGATCCAATAAGAAAGATCTTCTATTCTTATTTCGTTATTTTGAAAGATATGAACGAATATTATGATAAATATTTCTACATTTGCAAGTAAACTGATTAACTACATAGAATTTACAGTCTGATTTTTTCCATTGGTATGAAAGCAAAAAGGAATTGTTGTGCTCTAAGCCGTCGTCCTAGTTTTTCATAAAAATAATAATTTGACGAGGAAAAATGTCTGCAAATCCATCTCTTTTTTTTTATTTCTTACACAAATTCTCATAAGAAACTCAAAAACAATGAAAAATGTTTTTCTTGCATTTTAATTGAAAAACATTTTGGCTCTTTAAATGAAAAATCTTGGCCATATAAAAAAATATATTTTTCAGTTTACTTCAATCAAAAACAAATTTCCAATTTACTTTAGTATTTATCTACAGTCTTTCTCAGTCAAACCTACTTTGAACCTTCAACGGATTCAACTAATATTATTCCAAGTAATTCAAAAAGTTACAAATAATTTCATTAATGTATACAGCATTCATGTTGATCTTATTCAAAAAATTGTACATAAACAAATTAATGTATGGCAGTATATATATGTGTCACATTAAAAAAATTGTAAATAAATCGACATGTGACTAACATGCATGCAATATTCATGTTAGTCATATTTTTTTTTTGTGGTATGAGAATCAAAAAAATTAATATAATATTGAGTATTAATTTTTGCTGCTAGCTGTTGCAAGAATAATAATTTGTTGAAAATTTAAATATTTGTAAATCTTTTAAACTATTTGAATCCTTTTAGTTAATCCTCATTTCTGTAACAAGAAAGACATACGGACACATAAAAAATAGCATTTCTTACTCTCTAACTACATCCGGTAGGACACATTCTGGGAAAAGGATATCTATCAAATAATCTTTTAGTTCTTCTTTATTACCAGATTCATCATGTATCTCTCCCACCCATCATCAAACCGCCAGCCATTTCTGGAAGACCATGGCTTCTATTACGACTGGATTCAATAAAGGGAAGTATGGGGGGTGGGTGAGGTGAGAAAGGTCCTTTTTTTACAAATGACTCCCTGAAGGAACGAGATCCAGTGCAGCAACAGCTCAACTTCCCTCTTAGCAGGAAGGTGGCCAAAATTTCCGATCAATCTTCTGGGGGCAGGCAACGGGAAGCATCGCTCCAAAGAAAATCCATTTGTCATGGCAGCGTTTGGGACGAAGACCCCCGTAAGGGAAAGCAGCTCCCAAAGAGGACATCCAGGGCCTAAACTGGGTTTTTTTTCTTACTTCCCTCCATCTTCCATGGGAATTATCCTAACTTTGAAACAAATGGACTCGGAGGACAACGAGATGTCTCAACGAAACCCACTCTTGTTCTAGGACTAAGACCATGACAGCGATAAATGAGCCGGGAGTTTCCTGGCTAGTCAATGGTCCTAGTCGCTTTCAAATCTTTCTTTCAAATAGTTTTTGAGACACAGTTAATTACTTTTTGAGGAAGGGAGTTCAGCAATGAGAAGTTCCTAGTGATGAAAGTGATGTTTGAGTGCGTTAGGCGTGCTTCTGGAAAGATTAATCGTATAATGATTATTATCTTTCAAATTTAAAGAGTTCATTAAGTTTTTATAGTTACTTTATATTCATTAAGTTTTTAAAAAAAAAATTTTCAATTTAAAATCATTTTACGTAATAAACCGGCATAGTAAAGAAATTTGAAGTCAAAAAGTTCATTTATGTGAAACTTTTACAATTGCTTATTCGGAATATAAATTTAGCGAAAGAAAATGCTCAAGTGTGTATCTTCTAAAATAGTTATTCTTTTGCTAAAAATTTATCTAAATATTTTAGAAATGCATTAGTTTTTCTGGCACTTCAAATTCCCGTATAAACTTGGGGCATCTCCTATTATACATACAAGCTGTGATGAAATGACTCCAATTTGCCTTTTTATTATTTTCTTTTACATGACACTTGATAATACACACACACAACACATATATAAATCTTTATAGATCTATAACATAATTCCCCAAACCGGTTTATATCGATTCCTAATGAGGTCTTGCCTCAGCCAATTCCAATTCCAATCTGATGCATTTCCCCCATCGGATAGGAAAGATATGCGTTTTCCCCTCTTACAGGTATTATCAAGTACTCGTGGTGCCAGAAGTTTTCGGTTTACCATGACATGTCGATTTGTGAAACCAACATTCCCGTTTTCTGAAACCCAATGAACTATCCATCAAGGCTCTTCTTGGCCGAAATGATAGACACGCATCCTATTCATGGGACGTATCACTGAACAGATTGTTACAATACACCCACATTTTGGATTGGCATCATTTGCCATGTTTCAAAGCAGGCTTCACACTTTCGGAAATCCCTCACGATATTCATCAACCTACTCAGGCTTGAAGTGACAGATTCAAAGTTACCCAGGATGCTTTACATGTATTATCAATTTTTCAGAGGAAAGCGGCGAAAAGCAGCGCGGAAAACTCCATAATTGAAGACAGCTCCCAATATATGACATCTAGAGCCTTTACTGGTTTTGTCTTTTCATCTACCAGAGAACTATTTACCTGGGTGCTTTACCTGTTCTGTGCACTCACATTTTTCCAACATATTTTGGACACCTTTGAAAATGGCATCTAGGAGGATTACTCGGTTTTCCTCGCATGTTGTCCTCTAATGAAAAAGTTTTCTGATATAAAGATTTATCGTTCCCCTCTCTCCCGTGGGAGTTTGGCTTTTCTGGGTGGATTTCGAACCCTGTTCACCTAGCTGGGAAGACCAACGTGCTAATAATTAAAAGGGGCATTTTTTTTTCCAATCCTCAATGAAATCGAATCCTCTACATCTTGCACGAGCTACAGCACGAAGAAAACCAGTGCAAAAAAAATTCTACCTGTTAATCCATTCAGCGAATATTTTCCTACTACACTTCTCATATGATCACCTCTGACATTTGCGGTCGAAATTCCTCTTTCGCCCTGTTGTCTCTTAAAGGTGTTTTAGGTTTGTTTTTCAGTCTGACACAGCGTGTTTCCTTTATCAATCCAAAGAAAAATAAATAAAACGTTCGCAAATTAATAATTTCAAACTGTACATTACAAATGTGTCTCACAATTTTAGCTGCTTCAATATCCAGAAGGGAAAAAGAAAAGAAAGGAAAGCAGAAAAAATTTCCAGCTCGATTGTCGTTTTTCTCTGCAAACCACCCACATCGCGTCGAACCATTGATAGTCAGGCCATTTCCAATAAATGCTACTGCTACTACTACTACACCACACCACACCACTGTGCCTAGAGCTGAGTTGCCCCTTTACAGTTTGGGAATGATGTGGGTAAGAAGAAGTCTGATTGAGTTCTGTGACCCTCTACGGTTATATGAGACAGGGACCTACAACTTTAAATGAATTCCGAACCACTACAAACACCCATGGCCCCGCCAAGATTCGAACCCGAAACCTGTGGCGCTAGCCACTCGGCCATCAGGACCCCATTTCCAATAATTAGAAAAGTAAGAAAGCTCAGGCCAGTGAGTAATTTCTCAACTATGAGAGGGTTGACACTATAATTTTAGGCCAAGATTTCATTTAAGCCAAGACCTCATTTAGGTCCGTTTACAGAGGTCATATACTAAAAAAATTTAGAAATCCCTCAACAAATTCACTAGAAATATTACACTTCAATGTGTTAATGTTTCTTGTCAACAACAATCCATAGCAACTTTCCTTTCAATAATGCTGCTTTTAATTAGCCCATAAGTAATGTTCATTGAATGGATGGCATTATTCGCAGGTCCCACTAAGCCCGAAAGCCCCGGCATTCCTGTGAGCCGAAGGAAGAAAATCTTGCGGGGCAGCGATGCGAATTGTTTATCGACAGGTGCCAGGGGCGCTCCCACAGACAAGAACAAAGTGCTTGTCAATGCCGCCCCGGCCCTGAGATATGGCGTCATAATCTGCACGTGTTGGGACGAACAGGCTGACGGATGGGCTCGATACATCAACCCGCGCGGCGGGGGGGGGCCGCGGGGGGGTGGGGGGAAATGGCATCGTCTGTTTCGCTCAAACCCTCCCCCGCTTTGCTCTGAAAAGTTGGATTGGGATGTGGAAGCAGAGAGATGGACTCAGAAACACGTTTTGTTTCAATGTTATGATCGCAATAGATGTGAAGAATGTGTCGCTCTGTTGGAATCATGGTAAAAAATGTAAAAAAAGTAGGAAAGGTAAAAAATGTAAAAAAAGTAGGAAAGGTAAAAAAAATATATACAAAGATTTCTGTATGAAAATACTAGAATGTATGAAATGTAAAACAAATTGTGGTTTAAAATAAAATTAACTTGGATTTCTTTACAAACTTTATTTTTTTTTATATTTAAATGCTAAAAATAATCCAATAATTCTACAGTTACGTGATAGTTTGATTTGTCACTCTACGGTCATCTTGCGCCCACGAGGAATAAACAGACCGAAACTTACAGTTTAAAATGCATTCCGAACCTCTCCCAGACATCCACGCCACCACCGGAATTCAAACCTGAAGCCTGTGATGCCAAAGAGGTTACATGGTGGAGAATATATAAATAAAACTTCAGTAATGAAAACAAAGAATTCACTATAGATAAGAACTGATGCTATTTCAATCTAATTAATAATATTCTTTTGTAAATATTTTAACATCCCCTAGAATTCGTTAAAAATGTGTGTCTGTGTTTCTACTGGATATTAAAATCTCACGTCGTTGAACGCCAGCCAATCGAAAGCTTGATCTGATTGTCTGGCATTCTGCAATATGAAATTTTAGTATCTGATAGAAACTCACTTTTAAATGGATTCTTTACATTTAAGAATGTATTCCCTAGAATGTATGAAATCTAGTTATTCTTAAATTCCCATGTACGCTCAACGTGGACAATTTTATAATGTATGATTTTTTTTTTTTTTTCGTCTTCTGAATTCATTAATTCGTTCTTAAAACTCATAACCAAAAATTACGAAAAGATTTTTATTAATTATTTTTAATGAAATAAGAACCTTATATATTTTTTTTATTTCTTTCAGATTTTCATGCCGATGGAAGGAACAGCTTTAAAAACCTGCTAGCTCTATTAATCAAGTTATTTTTTATTTCTTATCCCACTTAGTTGATAAACATCTAGACCAAGTCCAAGAACCCGTGTGGTCTCAAGGAAAGAAGGAAAGGGGGGCAGCTTTTATTGTGATGGAGCACCCGTAGATACAAGTCTGGCTTGACTGCGTGACACTGAAGAAGAGCAGGAAAATAAGGGAGAGATTTTAGTGGGAAATACCCCACATTTGCATATTTTATGGGAGAATACCCAGAAAACTCCCACTAGGTAGTCCGACGAACAAAGCAAGTTGATGAGCATCACAAACGCCATCTAGAGATCGATCGATTTTTTGAAACAATGTCTACAACAAAGGTCCGGTGAATTGAACCACCGCCCTAATGCTCACCAGCGACGATCCACGAGTCGGGCAGGTAAATTATAAAACAGTAAAGTAAAAGAATTATAATGTTAGCTTTCAATTCGTTTTCCAAACAACAATCTTATACTCTTTAAACTAAATACCAGCCGATTAAAGATGAAGAGCACTTTTGGGAATGTATGGATTAAACTTTTTGTTGTATTTAATAAAATTATATTATTTAAAATTAATTATTTAAAATCTCAAACCTTTAATTATGTACAGATATCTTTTCTTAGTTAAATTTATCAATTAAAACTAAAAACGCTTTCTTTTCTGTAATCTGGAAATACTACTTTTATTTTGAATGAAAGAAAATATTTAAGTAAATTAATTGCAAACGATAGCTTTAAATATCTCACACATTTTATAATAAAGCAAAATGTTTTTAAATGTAGACAATTTTATATGTTCTGAGCTTATATTTCTTGATTTTTTTTTAATTAAACAAGAACTAATTTTTAATAATAAAATTTCGCTTTTGAACTTTTAGTTTAATAATCTTCAGTTTGAATAACGATAAATTATTATTAAAAAAACAAATAATAACAATAAGATTTAAAATGAATTCAACGATTTGTTCCCTTGATCTTTAATTTATTACGATTTATGCGGAACATCTGAGAAACACAATAAAAAAGTCACACAATAATCCTAATATTTTTTTCATTAAATAATCTATAATGTTTATAGCAAATCGGCTTAACCAATATTTTAAAATTTCTTGAAGTTTTCAATTAATTTAATTTAACTTCTTAATCTATCATTTATTTTAAATCTTCTTATTCAACAATTCAAATTTTGCTTTAATTTATTCTCATTATTAAGTAGTTTATAAATACTTAAATGAAAGGGACGAATAATTATTTTGTATATGATTTTGATAATTTCCTATTAAAATGATAAATTTTTGAAGATTTTTTTTTTAATTTTTTAATATATTTTCATTCATTTCAAATATTCCACTTTTATAATAATTTATATGAATATTTTTTTTATTTTCGAGTAACAGAATAAATAAAATATTTATATGTTGTTCCTGTTTTGATAAGACTGTAATAAATCAAAAATAAATACAACAAATGTTATTTTTTAATCGAAAAATTTTTCAATAATAGATAATAATCAATAATAATTTTTAAAATACGAATTTTCGAAAGTTCGATTCTGCTGTAATTTAAAAAAATTATATACTAATAATTATTTATTATACAAAGCTATTTATACCAAAAACCAAATAACTCAATTACTGATTTCATACATTATATTTATAATGCCCGAAGAAGTATATTATGTTGTCGGTGAGTCAAAATAATACATTTTCTACAAGATTGTTGTCTGTAGTTTATTATTATTGTTATTTTTACTTTTTATTTATTCCCCGCTTTGTGAGATATTAGTTATGTTTCTTTATTAAAACTACTTTCCGTGGTGATATTAAAATGTCCCCAACCCAAAATGGCATTTATGAAAAGGTTATATTAGACTTTCCACCGTCTTGAATGAAAAAAATGTGAATTTAATATTATGTTAGGTATATCTCCCAGGAAATTTACTCTGAATTTCTTTGCACTTTTCCTGCATACTTTTATAAATAAACTTATTAAAGTAAAAAATTCGTCATTTCACTGAACTGAACAACGTCGGGCCATTCTAGCTAGTATATGAATAAATGAACTTATATGCTTCCAAATGAAATATAAAGAAAGAAAGGAAATACTGAAATGAAATGAAAATAAATGTAACGGAAATGCTTTTATTATTGTCATTTAGGTGTCATTATTATTCAATAAACATTCAATTGCATTATTATTCGTTAATTCGATCGTTCAATTACATTTATTCATTCGTTTGTTCTATTATATATATTTATTCATTCGTTCAATTTCATTATTATTCATTATTTCGATCGTTCAATTACATTTATTCATTCGATCGTTCAATTACATTT
>BPLQ01010950.1:0-122052 GCA_021605075.1 Caerostris darwini | reverse complement strand
GCGGTAGTCAGACTTGCTGTTATACGACCATAATGAAAACGTATTATTTTAAAATTGCATTGTAATAAAAGATTAACAATAGCAATAGTCAGATTTGTTAATACGCTACTAAACTTAATTACACTATAAACTATTACTATATTATACAAACCATAGAAAGGTGGAGTGAACGACAAGAAAACGATACATTTTTATTTCAAATAAATTTATATAAACATTGTTTAATCTCCTCTTCAGTGAATGTCTATTTAAAATTAAACACAATTTGGCTTTCACTAAGCAACGTGCGTATTACTGAAAGACCATATCAATTGGATCTGAAATGTTATTTTTAGCCTTCACTGAGCAATGTGTAAGCTATTGGAATACCAGACTCAAGGGGGGCTATCAAAAGAATTATGAAATATAGAAGTCACTCTATAAAGATTCGTTTCTTCTATGAATGAGGTTTGGCCAACAGCCCGTGATGTGGGGAAGGGGTGACTTCCTTCGTAGTCTTTGCCATCGTTGCAGGGAAAAGACATAGCCTTATTTGCAGACTGATTGCACGAGTGCAGGCGTTAATAGTGTACTCCCAGAGGGGTCTTTATTTATCACATCTGCTCAACGATAGTAAAAATATTGTTCAAAAGAATGAAGAATGAACCAGCGTATATGCAGCTGTCTAACAGGCTGCGGAGTGTAATGGATGAGAGCTACATATAAAATGAGGCTTGTATACTCAATGATATCCGTGCTTCTTTGGACATCCGTACCAGAAATTACTGGAGAGGTCTTGTTTCCAAGAGTCGTCATGAGATGTGAATGAATATATGAACTCTGGACTTGAAGATGAGGTTTGAACAGGACAATCTTGAATAATATATGAGCCCAGTCCACAACACCGGAATGTCCAGCTGCAGCATCAAAAGCATTTTGAAATAAAAAGTTCTTAGTTCACTTTTGTTGTATTTCTCTTTGATGTACATGCATAGTTGACCATATTATTTTCTTGATGTAATGCATTCATTAATAAACTTTATATTCACTTACATGATGTCTTTTCAATTGTGGTATTTTCTGTTTATACTACCATGTCATGAGAGCCTATTCCACCATGAATTGCTATGTCATTCTGAATCGTTTAGTCTTTAATACTCAACCCATCTTAGAAGTTCCCAAACCTGGTGCTGATGCATATGGTGTTGGGTTGGTAACGGAAAATCAATGATTTGCTTAAAAGTTTTAAAGTGATAGATTACTTCTCAGACAACCGCCAAACCGGTAAATGTTTGATGCGTCGATATTGTGAAGAGCATATTAGTGTTGATGATCTCACTTTTAAGAATTTTTTTATAAAAACAGGACTTCCAAAAAAGTTTATTACAATTCATTTGACGTCTAAATATTATTAAATTATTCTTAGACACTAATGCTTAAACGGGCATTACTGGACCAATAACAAAAATGATTTTAGTTATTTTAGTTCCCTCTTTTTTCTGGTCTTTATAATTGCGTCAGTTATTTTCTAAACTACTCTGAGTAAATATACACAATATTTGAATCAAGTTATACAATTCTTTTTGGTTTGAGTCGACCATTTTCAGTCATAATTGCTTTATTATCCATATCACACATTTAAAACAGATGCAGTTTATTATCTTGAAAATTGCTATAATAAAAAAAAAATCATTAAATGATTTTAACTTAACATTTGTTACGATTTAAGATATTGAGTAAATGAAAATTATTTTACATTTAGGCTATAACTGTATATTTAAAACGCATAGAACTGAGTATTTTATTATTTACAATACATTTCCATCTCTCATTTTACTATTTACAGAAAGTGTAAAAAATTGCTTGAATATAGTTATCAATTTTTTTTCATAAAGAAAGGTATTGGTAAGTATTCGAGTAAGAAAAGTATTGGAAAAGTATTAGTAAATATATTTTCGTAAAGAAAAGTTTCAATTGTATTCATACTGCTTGAAAGTATTCCTTATTAAAAGTTGTGTTTTGCACCATCTTTAATTTTTTTGCTATAAACAGATGATATCTGAGATTAAACTAAATTCTAAAATTATCTTTTAATTAATTCAATTATTTGTTTCGTTTTTCATAAGTTTTTCTAGTCAATTATATTTTTAATTTATTTCTAAAAATAGGTTTTTTATACATACATTATTTGAATTTGACCAACGAAATTATAACGATTGTATTTATCTGATTTCTTTTTGTTTTTTAGTAATGGCGCTATACGCAAAAAAATTACGCATGTATTTTAAATTTTATACCTTCCCATTTTGAGCTAAAGTGGTATGGTGAATAATGTGTTGGGTTTTGAAAATGAGAGATCTTAGTTTGAACGCGACATCATTGATTATTACAGTGAAATTGAAAGCTTCCGCATCTATGACAAGTTAAATCTATAAGCCAGAAGTTCGATAAGTGAGAGAAAGAAATTAAGATCCCATCAGATTCTACTTCCAGAACTATTAATCTAAACTAACTAACTAAACTTGAAATCGTAATAATATCATTATGATTTAAAACTAATAGTCCCAAGTAATTCCTGTATAGTAACCCTCTAATTCTGAATCTGCTATAAATGCATTGTTTTGAAATGCTTCAGTGATGATCTTCAATCAATATGACAGGATTTTAAATTTTATGAAAACATATACAGCCTAACCTCATATTATATTTCTATTATTTATTTTTTGTAATTAACTATATATTTGTAATAATGGTAATAATTTGTAATAATGCCACACCTAATGGCATTCTAAACTAATAATTGCTCTATAATAATATAATAATTTCTATAATATAATTATAATATTCAATAATATAATAATAATATTCAATGATATAATAAATAATAATATTCAATAATATAATAAATAATAAAATTCAATAATGTAATAATAACATTCAATAATATAATTTCACGCTAGCATAAACAAATATTAAGAAATTAAATTGATTTTGTTAAAAAAAAAGTTTTTTTTTTTTTTTAAATTCAAAATAATTTGTTTTCGTGCTCATGATTATTGAATTTGAAAGTGACTTTAATAACTTTTTAAATTCGATCAAAAGAAATGCTTCACATCATTGTCGACCCAGTTACCGTCAACGTGGCAATGCGAAGACAGTGTCTCTGTTTTTCGCATTTCTGGAGAGCACATTACTTCGCAGTTAGCGAAATACGAGTGGCATAAAAAGTTGCTCCTGATTAACTTATCCACTTTGAAGGTTGTTGTTTGTGTTGGTAATCACATTTGTGTCCCGGCATGCAACAAATTTGCAGTTGCTTTTTATGTTTATGAAGTGTTCCAGGAAAGAAAGTCATTGGATAGCTAAGGAAAGAAAAGTATCATCAGAAAAATCTAAATTTCCTTCTTTTCTTATATTTTTTTTACATCAGAGACATCGGTTTAGCATTTACAAGTTTGATGGCCAGACATGGAATTGATTTTTCTGTTTTTTGGCAGGACTGTAAAAAGTATCTCTCCCCTCATTTTAGTTTATTATAGGAGAAAACACGGAAAACTGGGAATTATGCAGTTTCAGTTTCAATTCAGTTTCATGTTTATAGTTTCAGTTTCGCTAATCTTATATTTTCTATCACAATCACCTCGCATTTGAAAGCAGTAACTGGAATATTAATAAAATGAAAATTTGAATATTCCCCAATATTGACAATTCACCATATTAACACAAAATTCAAATATTCACCAATATTAACAATTCGCCATATCAACACAAAATTTGAATATTCCCCAATATTGACGATTCGCCGTATTAACACAAAATTTGAATATTCACCAATATTGACAATTCGCCATATTAACACAAAAATCAAATATTCGCTGAATCATTATTGAATAAAATAAAATAAAGGTATAAGAACAATAGTAATTCAAACAAAACTGTATCGTAATTATGAAAAAAAAAATAATATCTTGTAAGATAAATTATTACTTTTATTATATGGACTTAGCAAGTTATGCCACACAAATTTATCTACTTAATAATTTTCATGACAATATTTTTATTTCATACTTATTATATATAATTATTATAATAAAATATTTCCTCATTATTATTAATTCATTTATAAATTGTTAGAGAAAAATCACATAATTCATAATATTGTCTGCATTTAAAAAGAAAATGCTTACCTGTTTTTTTACCTGTTTTTCGGTAGTTTTTTATTAAATTAATCAATAATTTCAATATAAATAATGTAATCATTATTTACGATAATGATATTTAATTTAATGATGTAAGTTCCTTTAATATTTATTTTTACAGGTTTAAAACAAGTTTTGAGCATTATAAATTATTAACACAACAAAATATAATGTTATTTAATAGAACTAAATTGATTAAGTATAATTAATCATCAATTCTTCCTCCAGATACTTAAAAATATTTTTTGATTATCTTATAATATATACAAATTATATTAGAAGAAAATATACTGAGTTCAACTATTTTACAAGACTGATGATACTCCAGAAAATACATTTATGCTAATAAGTCTTTTTTTTTTTTAAACATATTGTCGGGAAAACATAATAGATTATGTAATTAACTGAAGTAACAGATTACATATACTGATACTTAAAAAATAGTTAAAAGTTATACTCGTGTAATATTTAAAATTTTACTTAATGCGTATTGCAAGCAAAAAAGTAATTTTTAAATCTTATTACATTAAATACTAATTCTACTAATAATCCTCTAATTAAATGACAAATAACTTTTCTAAGCAATTTTTATTTACCATTTTACAAAACTTAGATTTAAAATGTATGTAAGCTAAATTATGAAATCAAAAATTGTTTTACTTGAGTTAAAAACAGTTCTTACTAAAGTGAAAAGCATTGACGAGAAGGATAGGTAAAAAAAATGTAAACAACTATAAGTTATCTTTAAAGATTTTATTCTAAAATTCAACAACGGAAAACATATAACAAACAATAACAAAAAACCTAACAATGTAAAATGTTTTGAACGAGATTGTACTTAAAATAGAAGTAGAACTATAAGAAAAAAAATAAGATATTAATTTTTCTGTAGATTTTATTAGTTTTTAGAATAAATGAAAATATGTATAAGATATAAATATTATTTGTTTCGTTATAGTACAATTATTTAATTTTTTCTATCTATTTAAAACAGAATTCTAATCTAGGAATAAAGTATAAATCTTGACATACACATTACTAAAAACTTCAAACATTACCTATTGTAAGAAAGTCAGTATAAATTAAATGAAAGAAATTCCTTTTAAGTAAAATAATTTTAAACATATTATTCCTGAACAAAAGTACCTAGAATAAAAAATTTAGTTTTTCCTTAGAAAAAAAAAGGGTTTCTATAGAAATAGTGATACAAATTATCTTGTTTCAAAATATGAATTCAGAAATATTTCACAAATAGCATTAAAAATAGAAAACGATGTTTGTATAGCGATATTTGTAACGATGTATATTCTTTCAGTTTAATTTTAACTCTCAAGTTAATTTTGAAAATAATGGCTTTACTAGTATAATATCCAAAAACTATTTACTGCAAAAATATTTGCTTTAATATGAAAAAAATAATTCAGAGGAATATAATGCAAAATATTTTGTGCTATTAAATATGGATGGGGTAAATAGTGATGTGATTTTTTTTTTCTTGGGCCCTTCCTCGATTAATATATTTGTCAGAAGGACCAGCTAAATAAATATTTATTTTTTAATTTTTTTTTATTCCTAGCTAACTTCTTTTCTTTTAATAAATCGCAATTGATATTTTGTATTATGCTATAGAATATCATAACCTATAGATAACTATTAATTACATAAAATTCATCTCTACCTGAACTTTCTTTAATAAAATAATTCGAATTTTTCAATAATTATAAATATATAACAGACGTAGTATAAATTTATAAAATAAAAACTTAAAATTCTTAAAAATTTGGAAGCATTTACTAAAACCTTTTTAAAACATATTTGCTATAATATAATAAATTAACAAAATTTAATGCAAAATATTTTCTGCTATTAAATATCGATGGGAATTAATAAAACCACATCTAAATTGCTTTAATAAAATCTTATTATTTTATCTTAAAACTCTAAAATTAAATAAATTACTATCAAGATATTTGCCCTGAGATTAGGTTTTGTAAACAGTTTCAATAATGTGATTTTAATGTGCATTAATTTAGGAGTATGAGGAACTAAAATACTATACAAATTTTGTAATACTCCGTATTTTATGATTACACAAGGATTAAAATTATTATTAAAATTATAATTATTAAATTTACTTTATTAAATTAAAATTATTAATTTATTATTAAATTGAAATTATGAATTTATTATTAAATTTACTTTATTAAATTAAAATTATTAATTTATTATTAAATTTACTTTATTAAATTAAAATTATTAATTTATTATTAAATTTACTTTATTAAATTAAAATTATTAATTTATTATTAAATTTACTTTATTAAATTAAAATTATTAATTTATTATTAAATTTACTTTATTAAATTAAAATTATTAATTTATTATTAAATTTACTTTATTAAATTAAAATTATTAATTTATTATTAAATTTACTTTATTAAATTAAAATTATTTATTTATAATTAAAATTATTAATATAATTTAAAATTACTATTATTAAAATTATTAATATAATTTAAAATTATTATTATTAAAATTATTAATATAATTTAAAATTACTATTATTAAAATTATTAATATAATTTAAAATTACTATTATTAAAATTAGTGTATTGCCATCAACTTATTCTTAAAATATTTAAAATGATTCATAAATTTCAATTGTTTTTATAACCAATTATATTGATATTGGTTAACAATAAATATGTTGAATAATAAATCAATATGTTGATTTAATAAATATATGTTGATATAATAAATCAATATGCTGATTTATTACGCTTATGATAAAATCAACTTAAAATGATGTATCATAAATTAAATGAGCAGCCACAATACTAAATTTTAAATATTATTTATTGACGATACTTATAAAATATTAAGAACAGCGTTTTTTTTTAAAAAATATTCAGAGATAGATTTAATTCCTTAACTACGAATAAAATAATAAAAAAAAAATATGAATCAACATATTCAAAAAAGATTACGATATATCTTTAAAAATAATTGTTCTGTAAAGTATAGCAATTTTATTTAAAAATTCTAACAAAGTTTTAAATTTTTTAATTTTAGAAACACTTTAAAATATTGACCAAAGCAAAAGCATATGTTTATTTAAAATTTAAGGATATGTCTATTTAAACTAACTCGAGAAAAAATATGATTTTATAAAATAATAATACATATTACAAATAATTTTAATCTCGTTTTTTTTTTTTTTTTTTTTTGAAAAATTTATTTTAAAAATTATTTTTTTCAAAGCATTTGACGAAAACCCGTTTATTCTTTCAATAGGTATAAGTCTAAATGAGTTTCGCTTTGAAAAAATATATCGAAAGTTCTCAAACTTGTACCCTCCAAACTGTAATTTTCTAAGAAGCTATAATTCACCCAATGTCAATTTGTTCGTCAGGAACAAATGAGAAGCCATTTTCATCTCAAAATATGAAACAATTGATGCTTAACCATATATTTTAACAGCAAGTTGGAGACGAACAAGGAAAAAAATGGTATCATGATAAAAAAAAAATGTAATCACATTTTGTCTTCGAAACCAAAATAATCATTGACAGTAATCTTATCTCTGACTCAAAAAACTTTCCTCAGAAAAATGATGATTTTCATCTCTGCAATAGTTTTTTCTTTGATGATTTACGGTAAAGGAAAGTAACATACAATCGTTATCGATGCCAATTTATATATATTGATATATATATATATTGGCATTGATATATATATATATTGTCACTGAAAGAAAGATTTAGTGTAACTGCGAATTTCAGATACTAAACGCTTTTTAAATTTTTAAAATTTCTGGTTTTTATTAAAAAATTATTCGGGTAATGAATCACCAAGAAATTATTTTTGTAAATGGTAGCTCCAAGAAATGCTCAATAAATACGATTCATTATGTTTCATAGATCATTTGGCTCATTGAATTTAAAAATAAAAGAGATAATTTAGTTCATGAAATAAAAAATAACTGCAATAATAGGATTTATTATATTAAAAAATAATAAAAGTATTTAATTTAATTCGTAGAATTATTTCAAAGTATGGGAAATATATTTATATCTTTTTCGTCTCTAAAATTTGAACAGTTTTCTAATATATATAACCGTCCAATTTAAGGAATAGGGGAAACTAATATTGTATCAAAAAAGATCAAAAATATTTGCTAATATTATCACTTTAAGCTTATAAAATCTTAATTTTGATGTACAATTTCATATATATATATATATATATATATATATATATATATATATATATATACTTCATAAAAAGTCCAAATTATTTAGGAAAAACCTTGTATGATTGAGTATGAAACCCATTGCTTACTGCAAAATAAGGTGATGGTGACTTACAGATTTTGAAGTTGATAGCAATGATGTAGGAAAATTCTTTTTTTTTTTTAACTAATGCATAAAATGATGTATTTAAATATTCTAAGTGGAAATTTAAAAAAGTTAAAAGTGTCAAACAGTTACTGTTTTCCATAACTTTACAGATACCAAATGCACTAAAATGATGCCATAATGATGCATATGTCTAGATGATGCATATGTCTAGATGCCATAAAATTCTCCAATCAAGACCAACCACCAATAAACAACTCTACGACTTACATCTAATAAGATCTTTTATGGCATTTATGAGACTGCACAGCTTCAAAGGAATTCAGAGCTGCTAACTGTCAGAATGTGCTTAATTAAGTAACACACACAAATATATATATAATTATTTTAGACGCAGAAATATCATGGTACGACGACCTGTACACAAAAGTCTTGTTGCTAATAATTTTATTATTATTATTATTATTTATTTATTTATTTTTTTTGTAATTGTAAAGTAATTTTTGTAATTTTCATTTTTTTAAGTGTTTCACGTATTCTTACTTCATAAATCCTAATTTTTTTTAAATATTCAAATTGTTTTTAACAATACTCTAATTATTAAAAAAATAGTAAAAAAAAAGTGTTAACTATAAAAAAGAAAAGGGTTAACAGGGAATTTTTAGAAACTTTTAAATCAATTAAAATAAATCCTTTTTTTTTTAATTTTTGAAATCTAGTATTCTGCTTTCACCACTTTAAAACATTTTTTCATGGCCCATTTCTTTTGTATGCTTGTGAGAGTGCAAGAGAATGCAACTTCGATTCCTTGAACTCAGTCACAATTTTAAGAAACTAGTATATTTAGTTAAGATTATAAAATTATCTTTCTTACTATCAAATTGGTTAGAAATTTCGTGGTTTCTTCAATATTGCATGCAAATGTAGACTAATTCTCTTACATAATTCTGAAAAACTACAATAGTTCTGATGCCTGCACCACAAACATAAATATATCAATATTCCATGAACTCGTCGTATTTGCATTAGAATACTTTGTACTTTGTACTTTGAACTTTGTGTACCATATTCTAGTATCGCACAGTTTTATTAAATTTTACTATAATACATTTTTAAACAGAAATGAACTTCCCAATTTCAATTTATTTGTTGAATATTTACAGAACAATTTTTAACAAATAAAGCATACATTTATTAAGCATCATAGCTCCAAAAAATGGATATCAGACAGAAAGTATCCAGGTGAAAAAGTTTGTTTGTCATTCAATTTGTAGTAATTGAATTAATGGAAACAAATGTTATATCTAATCCAATTAGTTTAATAGACCGTAAATTAATTCATTTGGAACGCTTAAGAGTACTTTTACCTTTGTTTCACATATTTATGTATCCTACAATAATTCTATCATGTGAATTTAAAAGGTGTTATTTATTATTATTCTGTTCCACTTGGAAAAATTCTGAATCACTCCAGCAGAAAAGGAGAGTTCTAAAAGTAATTCTCTAAAAAACTTTATTCAGCGTCAATTTAAATTAAACGATTCATTTAAAGAAATAAATATGAAATGTCTCGAATAAATATAATGAGTCATTCTTAAAATAAGCCACAAAAAGGAATTAGAATTCTTAAAAATTTTATTTCAACTATGCCAGATTAATTTTAATTACTTTACTTCAAAAGTCATTGAGCTATTTCATATGTGCCCATAACAATAGAAAATAAAATTTTCCCAATTAAAATATCTAGACTGCTTTAATTTATTGAAATTAAGGATCCATTTTTGTACTTATCTTGATTTAAAAATCTGATAAACTGCAATGTATAAGGATATCAAAATTCTTTAATTAATTTGCCACTATTAAGATGCTTATAAAATAAATGCGAATATTATAGTTTTAGGTAATTAAGTTATAAAATTTAATAAACATTTTATCGCATGCAATATTATTTGAAAAAATTATCAATGTTGAGATTGAAATATTTAATTTGTAAATAAAATATTCAATACAATTTTAAACAAAATGATAATTAAAAATTGCTGCATTGTTAAAAAAAGTATTTAAATTAAATTATTAAATTACTAAATTAAATTATTAAATTACTAAATTAAATTTCTAAATGTTGTAGATTTACCATAAACTAAATTACTTAAAATATATTTATTTTGATTTATGTGTGTATCATTATAGTTATAAATAACATATTATATATATATATATATATATATATATGTATATAGACGAAGCTCATTAAAAATATATAAATATAAAATATATTATACTTATTTATTATAGTTATTATTTTTAATAAATATTATATAAAAATATTTATTTATATAACATATAATAAAATATATTATATGTTATATAAATAGCTATATATTTTTAAACCATTTAACATTTAACGCTGATTATTTTCTTACTGAATATATTTCAATGTAGTACTTTTAGCAGTACTTTTACCTCAAAATAAAACGATAAATATTTTATTTAACTGGAACTTTTTTTAAATAAATGTAAGCCTTCTCGTGAATTTTTCATGAATGCATGAACAGATGTATTTTAATAGCATATGAAGGTCTTTTCATTCTAGATGCCTTCGTATATTATTAAAATACATGTATTTAGGCTTTGTATCTAAGATTTAATTCTTTTCACTCCACTAGTCTGTTCCTATAATCACTTTATTACTTGAGAATATTAAAAAAACAGTAAATCTTAATTAAATGTTTTTTTAAGAACAACATAAATATTTCTTTAGTGTATTAATAAATTATGAATTTTACTGCTATATAATTAAATTTTGGAAAGGGCTTTGTTTTGAAATGGACATTTTTAATAACTTTTTGTGCACATATGTAAATTTTAAATCTTATACATTTTCAAAGTCAGTTTTAAAAAATTATGTTCTTTGAAATTATTATACTTTATTTTTTTAGTTATAAACTTTTTGTTAAACAATTATCACAGCTAAATGATATCTAAGTTCTTACAGTTAGCTCAGTGGTGTTTTAATAAATGTTGCCTATTACTTTCGAACCATTTTATAAAATTTAAAATAGTGGATTATATTTAAGCTGATATTTAGTTTACAAGTCCTTGAATTTTTCCCGTCTACTGCAAATCTCTGATTTATTTGTCTGTACGCATGCAGGAAACGCTTAATAGTTTCAGTAGATCACAAACACTAAAATTCTAAAAGTACTTTAAACTTATTTTTTTTCTTTTATAATTATGATGGATAAAAGCAATATTGACAAAAATAACTAAAAAAAAATTGGCCAATGAATTTTGAACCTTTATTGAATTCTTATAATTACTCCAAGAAGACATCAATATGAAAGATGTTTATGATTTTACTGTAACATTTGGATCAAGTGCATCATTTTCATTTCAGTAAATTTTCAAGCATTGGAAATATTATAGCCCTTTAGTATCATGGTTAAAGTCATCAACGACTAGAAATCTACTAAACACAGGCACTGATTTCAAACTTTGCTGTTATAGCGTCATGAATTTTCACGTTAATTCGAACATTTCCTGCCAGCCGAAGTGAACTTATAACTTTGATTTTAAGCTATGTTACCCTAATACTTTCAGTAGATCACAAAGATTAAAATTCAAAAAATATCTTAAACTTCTATTGTTTTATTTTATAACTACTAATTATTTATTATTTCGATTACAATGATTATTTTCTTTTATACTAAATTATTTATATTAGATGGTCGAAACAAAAATAACGGATCACAATTCATTTAGAGTAGATTGGCAAACATTACATTTAAAAAAAATTATGATCTTTGCTATCCTCTCCCATAATTATCAGGGAAAAAAAACTTTACCATTAAAGAGGACGCTGACATGAATTTTGAATCTTACACTTATTCTTATTATTACACCGCGATGCTCTCAATTTGCAAAATAAATCGAACACTTCCCTTCTGCTGAAAATCCCCCCGACTTCAATTTACTTGTCCAGAGAGAGAGAGAAAAAATGCAACCAGTCGGCTCTTAAGAGTTCCTTTGAGTAGAACGACAAAAATAAATGTTTGTATTATTTTTCAAACGGAAGCAGAATCAATCCTCTTTCCACGCAATGGAAACGTGATCAGGATCTTTTAGTTCAGTAAAAAGTTTGGGGCTACACGGGGTTCAATGCGATTGGCCATAAAACGCTTGGCTCTGATTCTTTATTTAGATTCCGAAGCAGTTTCGGAATAAAAGAAGAGATTGGTGCTGAACTGGTGTTCTAAAGGTGAAAATAAAAAGTCGAGTTTACTTGAGTTTGAATGTAATTTCGAAAGTTTTGATTTGAAACTGCCGATTCAGAATTTAAAATTTTTTTTAGATTTACTCTTCCACTCTGAAACTTTGCAGTCACTAAAGAACTTTATAAGAGTTCATTGTTTGCTTAGGAAACAAAATATCCAGTCGTTTAACGTTTTTTCATTTGTTTATTCTTAGGTTTCAAAATGTTTTGCATCGAGAAGAAATTTTTCTTTTCCTTATATATATATATATATATATGGAAAAAAAATAATCATGAATGTAAAATAATATTTAATCAAGTAATAAAATATTTGAAAAATAAAAATAAATACATTTGACCTTCTTCAAAAGCCATCCCCATAAATCGTAAATAATAATTAAAAAAAAATGTTTTTAACATCTATTGTTTTCTTTTATAATTATAATAGAAATCTTGAAAAAAACAACAAAAAAATGTACCAATTAATTTGAACCTTTTATTGAATTCTTATAATTATGCCATCAATATGAAAGATGTTTATGATTTTACTCTGACATTGGACCAAATGCATCATTTTTCATTTCAGCAAATTTTCAAGCATTGGAATATTTTAGCCCTTTATTACATTATTTTCATGTTTAAAATCCTCAATGACTAGAAATAAACTAAGCACCACTAATTCCAAACTTTGACATGTTGGTGCTATTACGTCAAGAATTTTTCAAGTTAAATCGAACATTTCCCTTTAACTGAAGTTCCCTTATAACTTTGATTTACTTGTCAAAACAAAAACAATGGATAACAATTCATTTAGAGTATATTGACAAACACTAAATTTCAAAAAAAAAAAAATTAGGATCTTTGCTATCCTCTCCCATAGTTATCATGGGAAAAAACCTATCATTAAAGAGGACGCTGACATGAATTTTGAATCTTGCACTGATTCTTATTATTACACCACGATGCTCTCAATTTGCAAGATAAATCGAACACTTCCCGTCTGCTGAAAATCCCCCCGACTTCAATTTACTTGTCCAGTGAAAGAAAAAAAAGCAAGCAGGCGGCTCTTAAGAGTTCCTTTGAGTAGAACGACAAAAATAAATGTTTGTATTATTTTTCAAACGGAAGCAGAGTCAATCCTCTTTCCACGCAATGGAAACGTGATCAGGATCTTTTAGTTCAGTAAAAAGTTTGGGGCTACACGGGGTTCAATGCGATTGGCCATAAAACGCTTGGCTCTGATTCTTTATTTAGATTCCGAAGCAGTTTCGGAATAAAAGTAGGGATTGGTGCTGAACTGGTGTTCCAGAGAGTTGAAAATAAAAAGTTGAGTTTACTTGAGTTTGAATGCACTAGTTTCCCTCTGTAGTTTCGAAAGTTTTGATTTGAAACTGCCGATTCAGAATTTAACATTTTTTATTTTTTTGCGGATTTACTCTTCCACTCTGAAACTTTGCAGTCACTAAAAAGGACTTTATAAAAATTCATTGTTTGCTTAGGAAACAAAATATCCAGTCGTTTTAATGTTTTCATTTGTTTATTCTGAGTTTCAAAATGTTTTGTATCAAGAAGAAATTTTATTCTTTTCCTTATTTGTATGAAAAAATGGTAAAGGATTTAAAAGAATATTTAATCCAATAACAAAATATTTAAAGAATAAAAAGAAATACATTCGACCTTCTTCAAATGGCCATCCCCATAAATCGTTATTCTCACTAATATACTCTGTTCGATATTAGAGACTTTTTGCATACCGTACGGTAGTTACCGTAGGACGTCCGTTAGCGTGTTCTCCCTAACGCGCATGCTCATAGGAAATTATGTTTCCTTTGAGCATGCGCGCTAGGGAGAAAAAGGTAACGGACGTCGTACGGTATGCAAAAGCTCTCTATTAAGCACTAAGCATTAAGCACTAATACTACCACCTTTTTGTCATAAAAGGTGGTAGTATTAGTGCTTATTTTATGTAAAATAAATCTCGTTAAATAACTACTTTTTATGGCAAATGAGAGGAAATAACGCTTTATTATGATGTTCTTTTAACGACGATCAGCTATACTTGTAAAAGGAACGCAGAAGAAAAATTTAAACAAAAATTAAACATCTGTGCTAAAATTAGAAATAGTGAAAAAGTTTTAATTTAAGCATATACTGAGCCTATGAAACTTACAATTAACAACTAAGCATATATTTGCATTTATACTTACATTTGATTTGTTTTTAGTAACTTTTATATTTCTGATGAATCAATATCCGTTCTTACTCCGTTACTCCGTTGATTAGTATAGCTAAAATTTTGACAATGAATTAATCAAAACTTAAATTGAGAAATCTTTACAGGAAACTACTATATTTTATTATTTGTTTTGCCCTAGCTGCTTATTTTCTTTGATTTAACTGCACATTTTTACGTTTTACTGACATATTGTATATAAAATGATTTAACATATTATTAATAGCGAATTATTATCAACTTTTAAATAAATAAAAATTTAATAAATAATAATTTTTATACCAAAAGAATATTTAATGTTAAGATGCTATTTTATTCTAATATATCAAATTCCCTTTAATAAATTTCATGACATATGTTGTTGTTTTTGCTTCTTTGTTTAAAAGGACACTGTTTTTTTCTTTCAAATTGCCAGCTTTTTTATCTTACCTCACAAAGACAATGGTGAAAATAAAATGAATATGAATGCTCAACATTTGAAAAATGTTTATTTATTTATTTTTTTATAAAGAAAAAAGTTAAAGTTATAGTAATAAAAATGTAAAGATTATCTTTTCCACTTATAACTAGTCCTTTTGAAATTCGAAATCAGTTAACTGAAAAGAGTTTTCATGAAATTCACAAGCCACTGATTTTCTGTGTAATGAAAAGAAATACTGAATGAGTTAAATTACAGCAATTTTAACTTGACTGTTTAAAACAAAGAAACTACCTTTGAATTAAAAAAAATAAAATACAATAAGCTTTTATAAATAAGTTAGGTAAAAAAAGACATTTAACTATTATACTGTATTACATATAAATGTGTACATTATACTGTATTACATACATAACGTTATTTACATATACATTAATTAGACCATTCATATACATCGAAACTTTCCCATATTGTCTAATTTCTTCTTTAATTTGAAAAGTATTTTAAGTAAAAATATCAAATTTATTTTATAATGGAAAAAGAAAATGTGAAAAATAATATTGGAATTAATTAGTTCAAGTTTATTTTAACACAAACATTTTTGAGAATTAATAAGAAGAAAAAGGAAAAATTTTTTATATCGTAATTTTTTTTATTTTTTTCCCCTTAGCTTCAGTTAATCATCAGCTTTTAAATTATTTTCTAAAAATATTTTTATAATTAAACGCTTTTTATTAACATAGAATTAGTGTCGTTAAAAATAAAATATTTTCATCATTTAACCAGTAAATAGTAAAATCACTTAGCCAAAGAGTATATCAATCAAGTATTATCAAAAATAAATTGAGTAAAGTGAATTTAGTTTTAAATAGGAAAATTGCTTAGAATGAGTGATTTTCAAGCCTAAAAAAATTGACAACCGTTGAAGAAGTTAGAAATAAGTTTTCTTGTTAAAAATATTCATTTTTGCTAAAAATTGCTCGTAAAATATGGAATAAATGTAAGCACACCTGCAGATAAAAAGAAAATCGCTGAAATAAAGAAAATCGCTGTTAAATTATCAAAAATATAAAAAGAAAATCGCTGTTAAATTATCAAAATTTTCATGCTTGATTTAAAATACGTGAAAAACATAATTAAGAAATTCAATTTAAAAAACATGTATATAAGATTTTTTGAGCACAATTAAGTGTTTCGTCAGAATACATATTTATTAGTTAGAAATCTATATATTAATAAGAAAATTCAATTGTCAGTTTTGCTGTGGTAAATTTTACAATCTTTAAAAGGCATATTATTATAAAAGTTATTTTATCAAATTAACAATCAGCTAATTAGTTATCATTTAATTCAAAAATTCCTTTTAATCTTAAAACATTTGGCATGAAATAAAGATTTTATGAAAGATTTCAAATTTAAATGCAGCTTCTAATTTTATTTTCTCAATCTCATTGTTATTTCGTAAGAAATACCTCAGAAGAAAAAATTTAAAAAAATATTTAAAGCCACGGCTTAAGAACTAAAAAATAACGTCCCTCCAAAAATTTTCAAAAAAATAGTAATTAATTAAATGATTGATCCAAGTTACTTGTCTTAAAATTTATGGGAAGGAAACGAGGACATTGGAAATAAATTGTGATGTAGTCTCACATCAACATTCAGCTAATTAGTAAATATTTTCAGGATTATCTAGCATTGCTGACTCTAATGAATACCTTTAAGCTACCTTTATAAAAGGATGTGTAGACAATCCTTTATAAAGGATTTTTTTTGTAATAATTCATGATATATTTTAAAAGACTGTCGAAAATATTTCTCTCTTTATATATATATATACAAACACACATTATTTATTGTACGATTACAGTTAAACAATTGGGATTTTTAGAAGTTTGTATCCAGTTCCAGAAGCAAGCAATATTTCTAAAGGCAGCAAATGTTGTTATTCCCATGCTATCAAAGAGAGTAGGCGTCAAAACAAATCATAAAAAGTGCTTATGCTAGCAGGTTAGCGAGCGTGGGAAGTAAACAGAGTCTATAAATGAATCTGAATATTAAGTTAGCTTATAATTAGATGTGTAAACTGAGTGTTAAAATGAGACCAACAACTAAATTTGGAATGTAGTGATTGGGAACAAAACTGGTTATGACACACACACTTCAATAAATATATAGATATATGAGATATGTATAGATTATGTAATTTACATTTTTTTTGTGTGTGCATGGCCTGAGTTCTACACAAGTCTTTGTTGATCATTGCCGTTTCCCTAAAAGGAATTATGCTCTACTTTCATCCCCATAAATGGAATCTTCGTGGAACATGAGTACAACGTTATAACAATAATAAAATAATCACAACGAAATGTTTTTATTAGGATACAATTTATTTACATTTTATCTGAAAACATAAAGTGTTAAACTAATAAATTTAGATGACTAACAATTTCGAATTGGAGTTGGTTGTAGAATTGAAAATTGGTGACCAATATTTATAAAATGTCAAACAACTGAAAAAAAACGTATTTAATAATCTCAAATGTCAAAAATTACGCGTTAATCAATTTCAAATTAGATCCAGTTCCAGAAGCAGAAAGGAGATCAGAAGCGAGCAATATGTCTAAAGACAAAGTTGTCAGCTCCATTCTATTAAAGAAAGTTTATATTTGGCTCTCTACAGTCGGTTATATTTATTTCCTGCATACGAGGGTTAATCAGACCAGGACTTACAGTTTAACGTATTAAACTGTAGATTTAACACTACAGATTTAGACACACACTTTTAGACCTTCAGTTTATCATATTACGAATCACTAACAAACATCGATGTTACTACCAGGATTCAAAGACGAAGGCTATGGTACCAAAGGACAGATTACAAGCCATTTGACCATCAGACCGCCATACTATTAACGGACGTGACAGCCAAAACAATTCACTAAAAGTGTTTCATGAAATGATTTCATGAAAATATTTTAAAAAGCTGAATTATAAAAATATTTTAATTGTATATTTCATTAATTAATCGCTATTTTTAAAATTTATTCGACAGTTTTATAAATTAATTTCAATAATTATTTCACATATTTAAAAAAAAAATATTTTTATTAATAATTTAATTGAATTTATAATACCTCTTTGCTGTTTAAATATTCTCTAAAATATGATATACTATCGTCGTTAAAAGTTTATATAAGGTTTAGTCTATAAAATCATTACGATCATCTTGCTTCGATATCCAAAGATTGTTAATACCATGTTTTATTTTTGTAACCTACATTTGTAGCATATTCTTATAAATGTATTATTGTTCACTATTTTCATATTAAATTTGCTTGTTTATTATACTAATCTCTTCATTAATGCAGTTTTTTTTTAAATTTATTTCATCGAAATATGTTGTTGCTCTTTACTGCTCGGACAACCATATATATGCTTAAAATAACAGATTAAAAAAAAATTATTCATTGAATTTTTCTTTATTTTACAAATTATGCTTAACTTTTTAACTGCAAATTTTTTTTATGATTTTTACGCTTTAAAAATTTAGTTACAAAGTATAAAAGATTCTTTTATTTTATCAAATAAAGAATCACCCATAACTTTTCAGCTCGGGGATAAAAGAAATATTTTCGGTTTTGAACGATTGACTGAACTTGACATGTGATAGAAAAATTTTCACACATCAGCAAAAACTTCAAGATGTCTAGGCTTTAGGATAAACTTTTTGAGGATTTAAAATTTTTTTTAAAACAAAGATCAGTGTTTTTTGAAAACAGAAACTTTAAAATTTAACTGCTTGCATCAACATTTTTTTTAAAAATTGTGCTTTACAATATAGAAACAATGAATCATA
Source organism: Caerostris darwini (assembly GCA_021605075.1). Lineage (NCBI taxonomy): Eukaryota > Metazoa > Arthropoda > Arachnida > Araneae > Araneidae > Caerostris > Caerostris darwini. Next base: position 102,757 of record BPLQ01010950.1, on the reverse strand, counting down.
TTTATTAATGTATTTTAGCTGAATTTGAATTTAATTAATTCCACTAATAAATATTCTGTGTTAGTTATATTACGAAAAATATAATTCTCACAAAAATTCCTATTTGTTTTTAAAAATGCAATTAAAAAGGATTTTCACGACTTACTTAAAAATATTTTTGTCATCATTTAATCTCTAGCCTTCTTTTATAAATATCTAGTTCTTGCTTTTATTACATGTGAAGTAATTTTAAATAATTGAAATATATATATTGCTTTAATCATGATATCCAATAGCCTAACGGAAAATCTAATATTTTCAACAAGGTGCATACATTTTTATCTCAACCTCTGGATCACTAGTTATAAGGACCAGATTAACATGCACACGTTTTGATAGGTACACGTTTAGTATATCATATATTTGGTGTAATCGTGCCGAAAAGTAAAACACGTAGAGGAAAATGTTAATTCCTGGAAAACCAATGTACATTGGAGAGGTTGCTATTTGCTGCGAAGTTAGATCGAAGTATTTCAAATATGTTATGGAACAACCAATCAGGGTTTTGTTCAGATAATTATGAAAAAAAAAGGCTGTCACATAAAGAGCCAACCTTGTGAATGGTAACAGAAGTTAGATGTGATTGCCGATAAAAAGCCCACATATTTTGTTTTGCCCACATATTTTGTTGTTATGGCTTCCATGAAACAAATGGAAGATTCTGAGAGTTGCATAGCTGTCGAAAGCATTAAAGCAGGGTAATCAATCACAGATGTTGATATTTTCTTCTGCATTCATCATTCCATAATTTCATGATTATGGAAAAAATTTCTGACCAACCATACAGTTATCCAAAGAACAGTGGATGGTTGTCCAAGGGTTACGGCCCACGTGGAATATCGAAGAAATCCTTCTGCCCATGTGACTTATATGATTGTAGCGTACATTGGTAAGACAATATCTGCCGCTACAGTACGCCGAAAGCTACACATGAATGAACTGGTTACTCCGAATGTGTGTTCCTCTATCAGTTTAGTAAACAGGGTACTATTAACGTGGTGTCGGTAACATGTTAATTGAAATGTGTCTGTAGGAGCAATGTTATGTTCCCGAATGAGTTGCACTTTGCCCTGAAAATAGATGACAAGCATGTAAGGGACGAAGAAGGCACATGCAATCGACCCCAGAACATCACACATTTCTTGGTGGAAGTGTGGACAGGTATTTCGTTGGGATATCGCACCGACCATCTCATTAGATGGAATTCTATGACGACTGCACGTTATCGAAAGGAAGTTCCAGACCCTATTGAGAGATTATACGCTGCAACAGTTGATCGTGCTTACCTTTTAATGGATGATAATGCGCTCCCCCATAGAGCAATGGTTTTCGACCACTACCTGGATAGTGAGGGGAATGCACGTATAAAATGGCCGGCATACCCACTGAAAACCTTTGGGATACCCTAGGCCGAACTGTGTATATTTCTATTAATAATAAAGAATTTGATCTTCGATAAAAATGTCGTTTTATAAACTGACAAACGGAAAGGATTAGTCACAAATCTAAAATATGTCTTTCTCTAAAAATTTCCAATCAATAATTATAATAGTAAGTTCGGTTATTATGAGATTGAAGCGTTGCCTATTGCGTCACAGAGGAAAGTCAATTTGACGTGTTCTTGATGTGTTTATTTAACCAGACTTAATATTAAAATATACAAAAACTGTTATTAGTAATTCTAATGAAATAGCATATTAGTAATTTTGTAGCTTAAAATAACTGAAATATGTACTCATCAAAAATAATTCCAGTAACATTTTTCTTAAGTTTTTATTTATTTAAAATAATTTAATATTTATCTGAAAGAAAATATTTTTTGTCTTAATATCATTATTTGTGCTTTAGTTATTATTTTTTGCATTTGAAAGATATTTTATCGGGGATGTCTTCGTAAACACGAAATACGGTATCTCATAAATGCAATAGGCAATTAACCCTGCAAAATATTTTTAAGTGGAAAGAAGCATTTTCACATTTTGTAATTTAAAATGTTTTATAAGAAATAATATACATATGATGCATTGAATGTTTTCGCAAAAATAAACTTACTAATAACTAGCCACATTTTCTCATGGCAAATGAATGTTCAATAGAAAAAACAAATACTTAACTCAAAAATAATAACTTCTATTAAATATGTTATATTAAAAAACATAACATACACTATTGGTAATTATAAAAAAAAACTGTAATCTTTAATAAACGAGGTGTAAGAGCTATTTTGTGAGTATCTTTCATGTCCGGCATCTTGCCAAGTTTTACTAGCAGTCTTCTAATAAGATGTGAGTATAGTTTTATGCCAGGTTTGTTCACTTCCAAAAAAATTATTAAAACATTAAGTTTCATACACGTATTCCTTCATGATAATGTCTGTTGTTTTTTTTCATAAGTAGCAACACAGTAATAATTTAATAGCAATTAAATTATTATTATAAAATGGTATTTGCTTTAGTACAAGGATAAACAAATCGCGTTTCGCCTACTTTAGTTAACATTAATTTTTGATTTAGTCATTTATATTTTAATAAAAGATTAAAACAGAGCCCATTATCTATTTTTCCGGCAGTGAAAAGTAACCATTTAAATGTTAAAAGAATATTTTATTCAACGGTTTTTATTTTATTACAAAATAAAAGATCCCTTGTCAAAATGGACTAGTCTAAATGCAGGTTTATCTATGTAGTTTTAAATTTATTTCTACAATGTTCATTGCAAAAAAAAATAATAATTAAAAATTTCATTTGACAAAGTAGATGTGGTTGTTGTTAAATGATATGCTAAAATGCTTGGCTCTCATATATTTAAGAAAAAAAATTTAGGCCTGAATATTAAAAAAAATTGTGCATTAAAGTCATTTGATTAAGCGGTTTTGAGTTTTGTCATAGAAATCGTGATTTAAAGTCCGTGACGAAATTATTTGTAAGTACATTAGGTAAATTTCGAGGGATCCAAGGTTTTTTTTTTTTTCTTTCTTCCCGTGTTTACCGTTTTTAGTGCCATAGAGCATTTTTAAGCCTAACATTAAATTGTGAAAAGTTATGATAAGGAAAATCTTGTGTTCTACATTTGACTTTTTATTTTGTTTGCTTTACAAATAAATAATAGTTTAATAATATCTGCTAAAATTGCGGATGTTTTGAAAAACTTCAAAATTATGAGGGGTTATTATATATAACCCAGTGACGTAAAATTTAAATTGGTGTTATGAAATAATTTATTTTATTAATTACGGGAAAAAAAATTATATAATTCTGAAATTAAAATTCCAAACTTTTTATACAATACATAATGATGATAATTTTAAGATACCGTATATATTAGCTATTCTCATCACATATTTAAATGTATTAACCCTAATACCCATGTAAAATTTCGCTATAATCCAATATTAAATAATTATTTTTAATAAATAATAATATTCGCTATATTTTTAATAATTTATAATTTTCTTTATATTTTTAATAGTTAATAATATTCGCTATACTTCTAATAATAGAATAGCAATACTTTGTTCTGATTCATTTAGAGGTGTTCAATCAGAACTTGGAGCTTTATAGCAGACAATAAATAAAATATTTGAATTCTGACAATTTTGCATAGTGTCAAAATCATAAATGTATTAATCAAATGATTAAAATATATTAATCCTATGAAATATATTAATCATAAAAAATATATTAATCCTATGAAATATATTAATCCTATCAAATATATTAATCCTATGAAATATATTAATCATAAACAATATATTAATAAAATAAAATTAATTAATTTTGTAAGTTTTTTTTTTTTTTTTTTTTTTTTTTTTTTTTTTTTTTTTTTTTATCTTTCAGCCTTACTTAACAGTGTAAAATTTGAATCAATAATATTTCGAAAGTAAATATATAAAAAGAAGCTAAATTCTAACTACGTATACTAAAATTCCTATTTCATTAATTTCTTTCTTTATCATATATATAAATTTAAAAATCTCTTTTTTTTTTTTTTTTATATATACAAATTCACAATTTTCAAACTGCAAGTATTCAAATTTGCCGCGTATGAGTAAATAAAGTACGTCAAGAAACACTGTAAAAAAGTCTCATTGTTGTTGATTTGTGCTTCTTAATGCCGTACTTATTAATTAAATAATAATCTTATTTTTATTGCACAAAAGTGACAGTAATAGTTTTTGTTTTTTTCCCCCCAAACTAATATTTTAATATCGTCAAAAATAAATATGCTATATAAAGTTGAGAGAAATAGGACTTAACAATAATATTTTATTTTTACACTTTTCATGTTAAAACAAATAATAAATTCAGTCACCAATACAGGAATAAAGATCTTTTGCTTTTTATGCATAAATTAACTACTTTAACATAAAAAACTTCTTCATGAAAAAAGATATAGCAATTGAAGATTGAAGATTTTAGATGATTAAAATGCTTTTATAAAAATATTATTATTCTTAAAAACTAAAAAAAAAATCATTGCTTAAAAGTAGAAGAGCCTTAATGATAGAAATTATATAAACTTTTAATAATAATAATACATTTTATTTTTTATGCAAGTAAAAAATTGTCAAAATTAAAACAGCATTTCTCTCTATAGGTTATCCTTACATTTTTATTTCTGAAAATTCTTTTTTAATAAAAAATTATCTCAAGGTAAATTACCTTTTCAATATTTTTTCAATAAAACTTCTTATGAACATTACTCACCTTGTTCTCAACAGCTAAAAATAATGAAAATTTCAGACTTTAATGAACTAATTAGTTGATTTAATTAATTTGTTCGCTCCAAAACCATATTTCTTCATTGCAGATAACATCACCTTAAACTCGGTAGATTACGCTTCGCTAAGTTAAGTTCATTTGGTGGGTTTTTTATGCAAACTTAGTGGAAAATTTATGAAACTACAGCTGTTTCATAGAATTAAAAAAAAAATTCTCAAATTATTAAAAGTTGTTTTTGATCATAAATAAAGTTTTAATAGAATTCTTAAAGTTATACCAGATTTTTAATGAAGGTAATGATTTAAATTCTTAGTTTAAAATTTTTTTTATAATTTTTATATTAGGAGGGATAAAAATTTGAATAAATTTTTAATCCATTTTTATAGAGGAGAAATATCCAATAGAAAAATGTTTTTAAAATTATCTGAAATTATCATATTGTCAATTTTTAAATAGAAGAGATTCAGGAAATAATATTAAACTAGCAATAATAATCCTATATTCATTGATGTAAGGTTTCAAAAGATTTTTAATGGACATATAATTTTATTTGATCAATTGCATGTAAATAATTTCAATGTTTCTAATGATGATATTGGTGAGTATCTGGAGTCTATTTGATAATGAGGTAGACATATCAAAAAAATGCCATCACAACTTTATAGAGGTTAGATTACTTAGTGCCATCTCAATTTGAAAGGAGAACTTTCAGAAAAGGAACCAGGAATTTACACTCAACATTTTTTTCCTCAAACCCGATATAAGACTTTTTGTCATACATATTTATCAGGTTCCCATGAGAACTTCCGGTTTGACTCATCTGTCAGATTTCGAATTGAGCTCCTTCTTTTGGAAAGCTCTAATCAAAGCTCTCTTGACAACCAGGCTCAAATATCTTTAGTCAATAAGGATAATTTTTTTTTATGAAAGTCTATTTTAATTGATATCAGCTCATCTCTTAAAGTGCTAATTTTAAAAAAAAATCATATCTTCAACCAGCAGTATGATAAAATTGATGAACTTTCATGTATAACAATCTTCAATTCAAAATTTTCTATAAGAATACAAACATTTGTAATAACATTTTTTAAACAATTTTGGAAATTCAATATAATGTATTTAAAAATATAAACATGTTTATGCCTAAAAAACATTATTTGACTTCAAAATATTTCCTTTTATAAGAAAGGAAGATAAAATTTTGAAACAGTGGGAAAGAAAATCTCAATAAATATTTTATATAGCGTTGAGAAATATTTATTTTTTGTTCTTCGATGGCATGTTGCCAAAGTTATGGACGAAAGCGTAATTTCAAACAGTCAGTTGTACTAACTGAATATTTTTCTGTAGCTATATATAATCCAAAAATATTTGTTAGTGAAACACATATTTGTCACAGAATTGTTCGTTTATTTAATAAATAATTCAAAATAATTTATAGCTTCTTTTGATAATAAAAGAACTTCCTATAAAACTCAATAGTTTCAAGCTGTACTTATTTTATTACTTCATACGAAAATGAACAGAATATTTCATTGCCTTCCTAAAATGGAAGGTTCTTTGTAGACCATTCTTAAAGATAAGAATGACTCATTTTGTGAACGTCATGTAAACCAGGAAAACAGCCACACAAGTAATTATTCCTTAGCAAACTACTTCAACAAACTACACTAAATATATCAGGTTTACGGGGATTTTGAACAAACAATTGAACTCAGAATCTTCTTCGTTGAAGCAGGCTATGACTTGTATCATAGCCAAGAAGATTCTGAGGTAAGAAAATTACACATATGCAAGTTAGTATATTATTTTGCTAGTTTTCTGTAAAATGTATTTTTATTTTAGCAGTGATGGCTCATAGCTAAAATTAATGAGAGTGCTGATTTTGAAAATACTTCGCCATTTTTTAAAAATATTATATGAAGATAACAGCCAAGGGAAATATTCTCGATTGAAAACATTGTAAATGCATTTATTATTTCAAGATTCATAGTGCTCTTTAGAAAAATTTTATTCTTTTCATTGTTCAAAGCTGCTTTCTGGAATTTAATCTTGTAATCAGAACTGCTAAGAGGATTCTTATAAGTTTCGTAATTTTCATAATCCATTTGATTTTTTAAGATAAATTTTCAATCAAATTGCATTATTAGACGTACAACAGAATACATTCAATTTAGTTTCAAGGTTTTTTTATCTATTATGGGACGTACTTCAGTGATCAATACTATCTTTTCTCTTCTTATTTAAGAATTTAGCTTCTGTCATAAGTATCTTGAATTGACTGGTGCGATACTTCGAGCTTCTTATTTCTGATATAGCAGATTCAAAATATATTATAAATTAATTTTTTAAAACACGCTAATTTTTTGAAAATGTGTTTTGCTGTAAATTACTTCAATAGGAGGCATGACCTGCTGATAAAGTTCCAATCCAACCATGAAGTAACACATCATTTCAATATTTCGAAGTACAGTTTCGTTAAGCTGTAAATGTTCGTTTATAGTCACATAACTTATTTTTTGAATTTATAAGGTGGATCTTTTTAATTATGATAATTCTCCATAAATAAAAACAAAGGAAAAAAGTGGAATTAAATAAAATAGCTGGAAGCATAATTAGCATATAATCACACATAGGCACATTCAAGAAGACATTTAAACACAATGCATGATGAGTCAAACTTCACCCAACTCACGCAAACTCGACCCCCTTGCGCAACTTGTAGACATTGCATGGCAGGATTGACATGCTTAAGTATACTTTTGCAATTAGCACTGCGTGTTTACTCTTTCTGCCTGATGTACAGTTTCTATCTTGGACATGTGCACATATGATGTGAGACGCAAAGTTCCCTCAAGAATTTGTTAATTATTTTTGTAAACTAATAGATGTATACTGATATTAAGCTTAAAGATTATGCCAAAAAAAATTTTAATATGATCTAAAAGAAAAGAAGTATTATTTTTTTTTAAACTTATTGAAAAAAACCATGTGAAAAAAAGGAAATTCTGTAATTCTGCTGTACTTATTGATGGATCGCTACTGCCTGTGAGTTTACAATTCTAGAAAAACTATACATTCTTAATCAATAATTACATACATGCAAGAATAAATTAATAAAAGTAATCCTGTTTAAATTACTTTGCCTTTTTCAAGTAATTAAATATCAGATATTAAAAATAGAAATCAATAACAAACTGTAATTTGTGTTTCCAAAAATACACTATTTGCATATATGGCTTTATATTGAAAATTATTTTCATAAGAGACCCATGAAAGCATTTTATAAAAAATGTGAAAGTTTAAATTGTTTTTATAATTTTAATTATTTATTTAGTGCCAATATTGCGTAAAATTAAAAAGAAAGAAAATTAGATTATATACAAAACAAAAAAAAAATTAAGAAATATTTTCAATTATAAAACACCTAAAAGAAATAATAAATAAATAAATAATAAATCCACAAAGTTTTTCTTTTATAAAAAAATCTATTGTTAACAGAAAATAAATTAATAAATTAGAATCTCTGGGGTGTTTTTAAAATAACATTTTTTTTTTTCAAAATTAGAATTATTTTGTTGCCTATATCTTTATAAACCATCAATATATATATATATATATATATTATGGGTGGTTTTGGGAAAACTTTTTCCCAATTAAAAAATCTAAAAAATTCTTTATTTAATCTAATGTAATAAAAATAGTATATTTCAATATGGTTAGTTTTAAACAAAATGTAATAAATTTTAAATTATTGATTTTTAAACAAGTCATAAGCATGAAATATAAAGATTTGTTTATGAAACCAATCAACATTTCATTATCATTTTAGAGTATAAATGAAAGTGATACTATCTATAATTTCATACATCTACTATCTCTAATAGCTATTCAATTCTTAATAAAAAATAATTTCTATTTTATTGTTATATTACATAAGGCACAAAGTTAATGGCATTTAAATTTATGAATGCTATTTATGTATATCAAAAATATTCAATATCAATTCATGTATATTATTATTATATAAAAATATTAATTCATGTATATTAATTAACATATCAAAATAGCAATTCAGGTATATTAATTAATATATCAAAATATCAATTCATGTATATTAATTAATGTATCGAAATATCAATTTATGCATATTAAAAATTCTTGTGTCCATGTAAGTAATGATCATGATAAATCCAGTGCTACATTCGAAGAAGAAAACTAGAAGAGATGAACTTTCAGAAGGATAGACTGTTTAACCTGTATAATGGTTGTAAAATGAAGATTGTAAGTAATACGTCTCAAGACTCATCCTGTATAATATAGAATCTGTTACTAATTTGTCAGTAGAGAATGACCAAAGTTATAATGTTCAATACTTGAAAAGTAATATAAGAATGCATAGAATGCAGGGAAAAAAACCTGACAGAAGTTAAATCTTCTGATCGTGTTTCTTTATGTAGTTACTGATGATCAAAATTCTGTTTTGAGGAATGGTGCACGGGTTACTAATTTTTTTACACATTTTTGATAATAATAATTGTAAAAATAAAATTGTAGCTAATAAATAAATTACAAAAGATAAACGTTTTTAAAATAATCTATAAAATTGTACTTTTCCTTCAAATCTGTAACAACAATTAAAATTTCATATATTTTCCCCTTACTGCTGCTCCTACATTCAGAAAAATATTGAATACTAATTAATTATAAATGGATTTTTAACAACAGAAAATATATTATCAATGATATATTTAAAAATATATAAGAAAATATTATTATATTTATCATTAGCATGGTTAAATTAGACTATTTTTATGAATGTGGTAATATTATAGCTTATCGAAGTTATTTATGATAAATTATGATATATAAATTATATGGGTGAGCTTGTTAATATAAATATTATTTAAATAAATAATAATTTTATTTATATTTACTTAAATAGCAATAATTAAATCTTCCACTTATGTATTGCTATTGGTTTAAACAAAGCACATTAAAAAATAATTACATTTTTTTTTCTTTATAATGAACTAAAATTGTTCAGCTTGCAGAAAAGCAGTGAAAGCTGTACTGATAATACCGTTTTATGTATTACTGTTCAATAGACAGACGAATAAAAGCTAAAGTAAAAAATATATAGATTAAGTTGGTAAGATATGAGGAAATAAAAACAGTTCCGAATGGTTTAGAAACACCATTTTGCGGTGACCGTTTAGTTTACACGGTGCTTCGAAACTCCTCTGTAAACTTCCTTACTTCCATAAAAGTGAAACATGGCTCGCGGGAATTACCCCTTACAGGAAAAACCAAAACAAATAATCAGAAGAAAGGGTTTCCTTTGGGACACAACAGAAATATTGAAATTCGAAAAAAAAAATATTAGAAGAGATTGTGGCCTCCAGTAATGGTGAGCTAAAAAGTCCGATAAAGAAATAGTTGTCGCAGTGAGGAACTCTGAAACATTCTAGAATTAAAATAAAACGGATTGAAAAAGTTTTTGTCATCTTTGGTTTTGATCATGTATGAATATTCGGGCGAGTAATAGATTTGTTACAAATTATGTTAGATTATAAAAGAATTATGGCAGATATTCAGTCACAGAACCTGTTCGAAGAATGATAAAAGAAAATTCTAGAATATTTATCGTTAATGTCATTGCAAAACAGACTATGCAGATGTGACTTGCGCCGAAGGCATATATTAAGGATATTTAGTACTAAAAAGTGTCATTAACTTGTTTCGAATAAGTTAAATTTGAATTTAGTTTTAACAAATAATAATATTCGTTATCATCAGGTATATTTTAAGAAATCCTAAAGAAAACTGATTAATGATGCATTATATGCAGCATACATTTTATTTTCCATTTTGTAATACTACAACATAATTGTATTTTTCACTTTATTTTTTTTTTCGAAATAAAATAATTTCACTACTTTTATATAAACTTAGCTACTTTTATATAAGCTGTATTTTTCACATTATTTTTTTTTTCGAAATAAAATAATTTCACTACTTGTATATAATTTTAAAGCAAAAGTATATTTTAAAAGTAAAGAACTGATAGTAAAAAAAAAAAACTAATTTATATTATAATTACTATAGCATTTAAAAAAATTTTGATAATCCATTTTGCCTGAAATTATTTACATTACGCCTGAATTATATAAAGTTTTTAAAACATATTTAAAAATATGTATGCAGGTAACATGAAAGTATATAATTAAATTTTATTTATATATTATCATTCTTCCTCATGCATTCTTTAATAATGAAAAACATAAATTTTGCCATTGTAAAATTTAACTTTTTTATTGTATATTGTTATTAAACGATTTCCATTGCCGATTCTGTTAAAAAGTGCCATTCCTTACGCTTTTCTTTATTGTCATTTGTAGTGGCCTGGTGGTCAATTGGCTACCCCTCTGACCTTTGATACCATAGGCTTCAGATCCGAATCCTGGAGGTAGCATTGATGCTTGTTAATGTTTCGAAATACACGTTAAACTGTAGATCACGATCTAATTAACCCAAGATGTGCAAAAAATGTAGTAGAGCCGCAAAGCAACCAGTTCCTTTTGTTTATTTACATTTTTATAATTCGTTGCATTGGCATATCTATTTTCAAAAATAATCATAGTCTAATTTTAAAGATTTTTATGTAAATATTTTTATATCTTTATTTGCATTCATCCCTCAATGAAATACAAAATTTTTTTATGTCTACCTTTAGTTAAAATAAATAATTAAGAAAATTAATGCCTTTATTTTTATCATTATAATGCAAAGTTACTGTCAACGGTATAATTATGCAAAAATTCTATAAAATTATGCCAGATTTTTTTCCATTATTAATATTTCTCCAGGTAGAAGAATAAGGATCAATATTGTATGTAAGGAAAGTATCCCTCTGGTAGGACATTGAGGAGTACAACATTTACATGTCACATTGAAGAGAATGGGGAAAACTTTAAACCAGCAGTCTGACTGACAATTGTAGGCTGTCATGATTACCACTGCATTATTCAATTGAAATTACTGCAATTAGTGTCACTTTAATTACTGTAGAGAACACCAGCCAAGTGATTCGCACTCTTTCTCGTGAATGTTAGCTAAAATCACTTCTAAATGAAACTGGTGCAGTAATTCAAATTTATTGTTTATTACCTAAATTAGCATATTACAAATATACACAAAAGTATTATTGATAAAAACATTTTGTGAGATACTGATTAACCTTAATTCAGAGGAACTTTTATCCCTAAAATTTTCAGGAAATAACTATTGAACTATTGAAGAACACGTTAAACCTTTATTTTAAAAGGCAAAAAAGATTGTTTTTTCGTTACTAATTGTGTTTGTCTTATAATGAGTTGTAATGACGTAAAGGTTTCTCATTAAGGAGATTTATCGACTATTTTAAGATGTTTAATTATCCTTACGTAATCTATTATCAATCAAATTTAATGAATAGAAAATAAAAATTTACATTATAGAAAAAATGTTATCAAAAAAGCATAGCTTCGTTTCTGGTAACTTAATCGGTTATTAATATATAATATTCGATTTAATAATATTTCTGTTTCGTAAAATGTCTAATTGTAAACTGCTTACAAAAATTTATGAAACCAATTGAAAACAATCCTTCTTAAACACATTTTAACTAATTTAAAAATACTTCGAAACATTTTCATTAAACACAAAAAGAGTTTAAAAAGTAGCACACAAATAACAGTATTAGTAAAATATAAACAGGTAAAATTATTTTTCCACTTGAAATGTTGAATTTTGAAATTAATTTTAAAATTGAATTGAAAATAATCTACTTGTCAAATTTGATTTTTAATTTGACGACTACTATAAGATGCCATTCAATAGTTTAAAACTGGATAAAAAATTTACATTGATCTAATTTTGATTGTACTGCTTTTACCGTTTTCAGTAAGTTAATTATGACAAGTTTCACTTAACATGTCAAAGAAGTTGGCATTGTTAAAAATATTCTTAAAGACAGGTGTTTCTAAAACCTTCAAACTTATGCGATATAAATGTCGTGCATTTGACATTCTTAGATTCTTATTAGAAATCCAATAATCTTGTAAAGTTTTACACTGCATTCTTTAATTAAGTTAGAGAGCAGATATTGAAAATATAACTGAAATGTTTTTAAACTTTAACCAAAAAATTAATGCCAAATATTGAGGGAAAGGGTTTCAATTACTTTTTAAAAAGACATTAGTCGATGCATTACGAATTTATCTTATGTAAACACTCTTCCAAGTATTAGATTTCCCATCTGTTAGAGTCATTAAAATTTCATCAGTATTGGAATTAAATTTTTAAGTCTTTGGTGAATAACTTTCGTAAAAGATAACAAAAAAAATTAGTAAATGTATCTTTTAAAAGAGGATGTCAAACTATGAAAATTGCAGATTTATAAGTTGATTTAATGAATATTTTTACAGCTTTGAATCACTATTTGCTTAACTTTTTGTGATAGTATCTTTTGTTTAAGAAAGTATAAGATAACAGTCTTTAAATGGTTGGACAGGAAATTATTGTTTTCTAGAACAACTGCCACACACTGAGAGAATCCTCATATAGTACAATCTGGATGTAGATGTGAGACGCTTTCGCAAACTCGCACAATTCCTATCAAGTATGTTCTAGTTTCTTAAAGCAATTATTGTAACTAACAACTAACAATTTCAACTCTGGAGAATGAGCTAGTTCATCCATAAAAACAGTAGTATATTCAACGAGTTCTGAGTGGTATATAGTATTATTGTCTTGTAGGATATCAGCAATTTTAACAAAGCAGAGACAAATAATTAAATCAAGAATGACATTACTAGAAGATTCATTTGCTTGTGAGTATAAAAGTTGGGGCATGAGTTGGGTTTCGGTTGTTAGTTTGACTCAAATCTGAGAAAAAAAAAGTTTCTATTGGGATTTATTTTCTAACATTTATTGAGTGAATTACGTACATTAATTCATTTCGAACATATCAAAGCATCACCAATAGCTAAGTGCATAAAATAATCTTATGATTAATTCGCCATATTTTTTAATTCTGCAAGGAAACATCGAATAATCCCCATTTATTGGCAAAAAGCAAGAAATTTTCTCCATAGGGATTTGAATAAATCCGTGGTAGGTGCAAACTCAGAAAAGCACAATATGGAAGTGGTATTATTACCAAATAAAGTAATACACTAACATCTTTACGGAATGAGAGGTGTAAATTACTACTGATTCTATTTAGTTATTGCAGAAAATAGAGAATAATAGAGTCTGCAATAAAATCATATAAGTTTACGCCCATTTTGAAAGTAATAGACAAAAATGAAAGTCCTTTTTAATTATTTAATTTTTCGAGAAACTTAAGGTCATACTTGGCAAAAAAAAACTTTTTTTTTAAATATTCAATACTTTTCAATATTATAACCCTTTTACATTAGTCCTCTGTTATCAAAAACAACTGTTATTTTGTTAGGTCTTTACTTGAAGGATAATAGAGGTTCATGGGTGGGATTTTTATTTCAAAAATAAAAATTTATTTTATTTTATTTGTGGGCAATAATAAAAAAATATGCATAATGTAATAAATATAAATTTTTAAAAAATTTATGTTTCCTACATTAAATAGAATCTGTAATAAATAATTTCGCCTCACATATTGGTTGCATATAATAATCTCCACATCAACCCTATTTTAATAAAAACTGCAGTTTAAAAAAATTGCTGTATTATTTGATAATATTATAATTTGCAGTTTACAGTTGCGAATGTAAATCTGACCATATGTTTATGTTAATCTTGAGGTAATATTCGTATAATTTCTTTTGAAGATGGGGGTATATGTTTCTCATTTACATCCCACCCCAGCAAAAATCTATTGACAATTGTCTGAAATACAAATAAAAAGTTTTATTTTAGATTTACATCTACATAGAGTCGTTATAAGACTTATATCATTTTTATCTATGCAATATACTTTAAACTCTTGAAAGTCTACGGAACTTTCAAAGTAGAGCTAAAAGAAATAACACAAATCGTAGAGATTCCTGTGGATTATAAAGGCCCACTAAATATTCAATGACTATTAATAGATTCCTCTATAATGACAATTGTTTCCCATAATATTTCTGTCACTTAAAATAATGAACGAATTAGACTACATACCAAATCTATTGGTTCATTAGACATATATAAATGTTACTTTAAATTTTCTGATACTGACTGTGACTTTTCTGATATACGACACTTGTCACTTAAGAAATGTATCCAATTATTATCAATGACTTGACTGTTTAGTCATTAATATTTGCAATCATGAATCATAAGGCACGGTAAAATGGTAATTTCAAGCAAGTGATTGAATAAGATTGTATATATCATCAATTTATTGGCAAATTAGGATAAGTTCTTGGAATACTGGCAACTGAGACAGTTATCTAATTGATTCAAGAATTCTAAGATTCTAAGAATTAACTCTCTTTCTAACTGACTAACCTTCTTCCACTATAAACTCTCTAAAATGACTATAGCTCTTTGTATCAGTGAGCAATAAATCCGGGAAACGTTTTTATATTTTAATCACTTCAAATAATTTAATATAAACATTATATTCTGAATAATATTACTCCCAGCAGTAACATTTTTAACGACCTTCAGTGTATCAAAATTTATTTTTATTTGAAAATATATTTTGCAAATTGTTTAGTCAGGATTTTATTATTCTCTGTTGAGTATTTTTGTTGCAGATATATAAGCCATGTTATTTTTGTCAACTTCATTTCTATACAGAAAGATGGTAAATTTATTTTGATTATTAAACAGTAGTTCGTTTGAAAGTCAAATATGATATTAATATATTAACAGAATTTTTTTTATTATTTTCAGTGTTTATAATGATAAGCATATTTATTATTAGTGACAATTCTATATTTTAGTTAAATTTATTGTAGCATTTTTTGATAATGGCATGAACAATGTTTTAAATAAAACCAACATATGCATATATCTTTGTGTAGATGTTGGAGTATATAAAGATAATTTGAAATGATATCGTATTTTAATAATTTAGTATTATTTCATTTTTCATCTAAATAATCATCCATCTAGTATTAAGTTTTTGATAATTATTCAGACATAAATATTATCTTTATTCAAATTGACGAAGTGTAATATATATGTATTATAAGTAAAATTTGAATATCAATGTTCTTTATTTTATGTCTGAGAAATAAAAGCAATAAATAAAACCACATAAATGTATTTATACAATTTTATATGTTTTTTTTTCCTATATCGGGTCATAGACCTTTAAAAGAGACATAGGACAACTGCATTCCCTACTAAAGAAAAAATAGGATTACTACTTTCCAGAATGTGGATATTGTTACTTCGCGTCCGTAGTTTATCTTCAAGCTACACGCACTTCCTGGGTAGTGCCAAGTGAGTAACGACGGTAGTGCACTTGGCTTAAGGCATCAAAGACAAGTGTCTAAGTGTTTGCCAGATGCATTAAAACAAAAAAAACTTTCCAGAAAGAAAGTTCACAGGGTTATTTTACATTTATGTTTCTTAGCAGAGATGCATTGATCACAAACAGTTTATACATATTATTATATGTGGTATCACATATGATCATATGGTACCACATATGATTATATGTGGTACCATATGTATGTTTTACTTTTATAAAAATATAATTCGTTTTTTTTTTTTATTTTTAGATTCTGAGGAAAAATTAAAAGAGCGGTCATGATTTGACTTTTGTTTAATTAAAGATCGAATCATATGAATGTTAAAAAAAAATATTTTATTCAGAAGTTTGGTTTTTATTTCAGAGTAGCAGATTACATATCTAAGGTCCCAGTTACAATGCGAGTAGGAAGATCGAGGTTCTATACCACAGGCGGCGTTTTTGAAGTCACTGCATTCAGAAATGTAGAGACTCGATGTGAAAACTGTGTAATGTACAATGCAAACACTTTCACATCGATACTTGATTGGGGATTGGCTTGGTTTGTAGTTTTACGATTATTCTGTGCACACTTTGGGATAATTATACCGGGACTACAGTTTAACATGAATTCCGAACTACTAACAAATATCCATGCCACCGCCAGAATCTGAAACCTGTGGTACCAAAGGTCAGAGCGCTAGACAATTGGCCATCAGACAGTGTTTCCTGGAGGAGGGGCTTTCTTGGTTTTCTCCCATACAAACACGCAAATATACAGAAAAGTCATCCGAAGGTACTGTCTTCAACAACCTTCGGTTAGTTGTTTGTTATCTTCATGAATGAAGCTGATGTTCTATCCTCCCCTTTCTAACTGGCAGGGGACTACATGGTCCTGGGTACTGGAGAGAGAGGGGAATGCTAATAAATAAAAGAATCTAAAAGATCCTTTGTCAATAACTAGGGTAGCTAGCCTGAATTCGTAATTCCTATTTGCGTAATTGTTTTTTTTTGTTTTGTTTTGTTTTAGCGATATTTATTGTTAAATATGTGTTGCAATTTAAAATTGCTTTGATGCGGTTCTTGCTACATAATACACTAAGTAATCAAAGATTTAGATCAACGCATATTTGTAAACAATCATTTTTAGATATGAACTTCAAAAATATTGATAACCGTTTGACCAATTAATTTTTGCATTTGATTACTAGAAAAGACCTAATTAAATTCTAAAACATTTATTAAATTTGTGTAGTAAATTACAACAATTTTTTTATTTTCTTTTTTAAACATTAAACAATTTATATTTTTTATTATATATTTACAAATTCCAATTGATAACATAGTGCGAATTTAAAAATCAATATCAGTTGAATTACTTCACAGATCATAACTAGTAAATAATTTATTACTATTTTTTACTAAAACAATTTTCTGTATTAATGTAAAGAGTTATTTATGTCTTTATTCAATGATGTATATATTTCTTTTTCAATGGGAAGTGTACTTAATTATTAAATTTTTCTTTTTGAATCAAAAATTATCTTTTGCAGCAAATTCTACTTATATGATATGGAATATAATTTCAAAAGAAGAATTACTTTGCAGATTATAGTTAGTAAAGAAATTATTATTATTATTTATTAAAGTTTTTAATACTTATGCTGTAGCAAAGTAATTTTTAAATCATTAAAATGTCGTTTTCTTTAATATTATGTATAAAAAAAAATCAAGAAAAGAGCTTACTAGGAAATATTTGTTATTTAAGTTATCAAGTTCAAGGAAATTTTTGTTATTTTCTTAAGTTTATTTACAGTGAAGTAATGCTTTCTGTGGGAATAAACTCTGTAATTGTTGCTAATAATTCAATTGTTATAGAATCATAAACTTTCTAGGCTTATTAATATAAATAAAAAATGAATTAATAAAGTATGAAGAATTATTTGCCATCAATGTTCAGTGAAGAATAAAGTTATATAACTGAAGGTAATAAATTAAATTATATAACAATTAATTAATAGGAGCCGGAAAAACATAATGCACTCTTTATTATATTAATTTGTTTTTAACCTTTTCTAAAGGGAATTCACCAACTCCAATTGCTAACACAATTAGATAAAATAAGTTTTTTCTTTTCCAACATGTTATTATGAGTGTCATTATTTTCCTATTTGTTATTATTAATGCAATTATGCTTAAGTAACTAATATATGTCATATAAATTTCATTATGTCTATTTATTATAATAGCCTTACTATTTATTGTGTATAGTTTTACAAATACTATAAAACTTTTTAATTTTATTTTTGCAGTGCAAAATATTAATTAAATTTTTACATCCAAAACTAAGATTAAATATTTCATTAATTAATAATTAATGAAACATTTGTTTATATAACTTTTGTAATATATTCTTTTCAATTGTATTGAAAAAAATTAAATTTTTGATTGAAATATAAGGAAGATGTGGAAAGAGAAAATGTCTATCGTCATTAAGTAAAATACTTATATTATTAAACTTTAAAAATATATATATTTTTTTAGATTAACCAAAATTTATTTTTATGTTTTCTTAATATTTATATTTATATGTTATATTTCTCAAATATCACCAAATTTGTCTTTCTTATACACTAAGAAAGTGGTTCTCAACATGTAGGGCATGAAATTTACCTACGAACATATAATTTCCGATGAATGCAACTTGACTTGATTTCTAAATTTCATAACTCCTATTTTATCCAATAGAAAATTAACCGAAAATAGAAAGGTAGCTTATATAAAAATGCACTGTTAGTATTTGAATATGAACATATTAAGAAACGTTATTCTTTTTCACAATTACTATGTCTGTACGTATGGCTTCTATGAAATCACAGAATATGAATTAACAGTGCTTAATGACTTAGAGGATCATATATTAATTATTAAATCTATTTCACAAAAAACAACCGAATTTCCTAAAAAACAAAAGATTCCAAGGCATTTCCTTAATTTTCCATTAAGAATTTAAATATTCGATATTGCCTATTAGAAATACGCAGTCGTCTGATTTATAGATCAGTAGTAATAAAGAAGCTCTAAAGATTTGCGCTATCAGCTTTCAGGGAGATTAATGTTCGAATTCTGTTCGTCGTGATCTTTGTAAAGCCTTGATGACGATAGTAACTATGTAATTAAAACATCTAGCTTCATACACATAGTCCAGTTGGAAGGCTTGAGTTTTTTGGGATTTCTCCCATATGGCATGCAAGTGCGGACATCAACTGTAAAAATTCTCTCGGAATCAAATGTCATTTTTTTTATTGCCCGTGTGTTGGTTGGTTGTGGTATACCTAAATATAATACAAGCCCAGCAAGTGTTAAAAATTAGGTTAACTGATTTTAAAATAAAGCATCTGAATTTTCCTGCAGCATGCATGAGGACTAAAGTTTGAAATCATTGTAGAGTTCGTTACATTGAGAAACGACGATAATTGTATACATTTTTCATCTATGTGTATGGTAATAGTTTTCTTAGTTAGTGCTATAAGACACTAAAAGAAAGGTTGTTATTCACAATGCCTTCTTATCCTCATACATTGGTGCGTTTTATCCATAAATAGGACACAAATCCTCCCGATGTACAACAACAGCAACAACAAGAAAAACCACTTATCGTTTAATTCGAGTGATAAAATTAATTTTAAATTCAATAATCTAAAAGATTGAAAACAAATTTTCATGTACGACAATTGTACGTTAAATTGAATTAAATGTTAAAGTATATGGCATTTAATGATGAAAAGTATTTGGGGAAAGAGGTGTAGTATTATTTATTTTCCTTATAAGGCTGAAAGTCTCCGAATTTCTGCAATAAGATGTCCCTCTTTCAATTCCCTTTATTCGAAACCCCCCCATGGTTTTCATTTAATTAAAATTCTTCAGTGAATGATGCTCTAGTACCAAAGCGACTGATGCTACTAACACACACACACACTGAATGATGGTGGGAATAGTGGGAAGAAACCATTTTCATTCAGAGGCAATTTTAAATCGAAATTAAGATTTTAAAAATCTCGTTATGACATTATTTCTTATTTCCTAGTAATAAATTTTAAATCTTTTTATTAGATTGAATGGAAAGTGAAAGAGAGATCAAAGAGTTTTTTTTTTCATAACATCGAGATATTTGTGTTTGAATACATTCTAAAAGGATACCACTTGAAAATTAAATTCAAATAATTAATTTGATATAATCTTGCAGGTTTATACTTCCAATTTGAAGTAAATAATTATTCTCCCTTGGCATTACAACCAATTCTTCAGTTTTATTCTAAAATTATTTTTTATTATACTAAATATTTATTTTTGTATTTTTTTCTTTTATATATAAAAACAATAAATAATGAATAACTTTTTAAATGATAATATAATACAAAGTTATAAAAATATAATTATTAGATTATTGTAATAATATAAACAGGACATCATAAAATATTGATTTCCTTTTAATGTCATGTGGTAAGAAAAAACTATGACAAAACCTTGTTTACCTACTCAAAAATTAATTTAAGTGCTAATTAAATTAATAATCTCCCATATTGGCTATTAGATATTTCCCATAATAATGAATGATTACCCTAACTTATTTTAACATCCTTGGACCTCGTATCCTACTTAGGTACTCCACAAACAATCAACGCATGGACAATAAGTGACAGATCTTAATTATTATCTTGTTATTAATTTAATGATTGTTAATCATTAATTTTAAGATTTCACATATAATCTGATGACACTCGATTTGATGCCTTCAAAAATTTTCAGTGTTTTAGATGAAATTACAGCAGTAATTAAAGTTTAATAACATATATGCTGTGCCCAATTATTTTTAGAATAATTCCATAAGTTATTTGGAAATCTGGAATAACATCTGGAGACTATCCGTTTCATAATGTAACATATTTCAAGTTTTATTGATTCTTTAAAGGATCTTGAAATCAGCATTTTAATAGAAAAAAAGATTTCCTTTAAATTATTTTTATTTTCAAATGGAGATACTTTGACTTTAGGTAGTTCCAATGAATAGAAGGTATACAGCAAATTTAGCATTAGAGGCAATATTATTACAACTGTAGTAAATTATGATTAAAAGGACCCGTT
Source organism: Caerostris darwini (assembly GCA_021605075.1). Taxonomy (NCBI): domain Eukaryota; kingdom Metazoa; phylum Arthropoda; class Arachnida; order Araneae; family Araneidae; genus Caerostris; species Caerostris darwini. The sequence goes on along the minus strand of BPLQ01010950.1, from coordinate 81,379 downwards.
GCTTACAATGACAGTCATGGTAAAAAAGCATTTATGAACAAATCATTCAAATAAATATGTCACTACAAGACATTTTCTCTAGAATCATAAAATAAAAAAAATAAAAAAAAAAAAATAATAATAATAAAAAAAAAAAAAATAAAAAAAAAAAAAAAAGCGGGGGAGTGTTTTATTGATTCCACATTTTCGCCAAAGCAATTTTTGAAAGAATACATCCAAAAGTAGCAACTATGCGTTTCATAATGTAATTCAATATTCTTTTCAAATTCTGACCCTTTTATTTGTGAATATTTCTCCACTGAAACGACAAACACAAAACAAATTCAATGTTACCCAAGGTGCCCCGCATGAATCTGCTATACTGAACCCCCATTTTATCAATGTAGACTGGTAAAAGATATGCACAGCTGGCAGCCATGGAGATTCTTGTCCTTCTCGTTTATGCCTCATGCTTAAATGTTGAAATTTCTGGCATACCGATGTATTGCATTAATTTTCACCATATACACGAAACTTTTTGTGCGATTTCACTTCTCAGATTTTGAACCGACTTAATTTGAAAACCACACAGCATTTTATCCCTACTTCTAACTGCTACAAATTCTTCAATTTAAGCATTTATCTACCAGCATTGATGCATGGAAGTTAATAAAGTCTACGCTTAGATGTATTGAAAATTCTATTGTAATCTAATAAAAAAACTCATCCTATATGGCATCAGCTAGTAAACATTATGATTTATACCTTGCAGTTATTTTATATGTGACATTAAACTGACATATTTACGGATTGCAATATTTTTAAAACTAGAGCCAGTTATGACTAAACGTACCCAATGCTAACATTAGCTTTTAATAGAAAAAGATTTATGGGCAAGCGATTCAATTAAATACCTACCTATATGACATTTTTCCTATTATAAACAAATCCCTTACTTTTGGAAATATAAAACATAAACAAAAGCATTTATTTTTATAACTAATTGGCATCAACATAAGTTTTATATTTAAAAAGAATTTTGTTCCAAACTAATATCTTCAATTGCTTTGTCAGAAACCTGAAACTTTTCTCTGGAATACCAAATAATAAATATTTGCAGTCTTTTTCATGCAAAATAGAATATAATATATTAAATAAAAAAAAAAAAGCATCTTAAAAAGAACCAGCTTTTAGTAAAATATTAGATATTCTAAATTTCTGTTTAATAAGATTGAAATTGAGAATACCTAAGGATATTCAAGGTATTGATATAAAGGTTCAAGTAGTTTATTCAAGATTCTCATATATTAACGCGAATTACCATTTATTTGATAGAAATCTTGAAAATATGAAATGCTATTCGTGGGTTGCAAATCGACATATTTTTAATGGAATATTGTTTCATCCATAAAAAATTGATAAATTAATGCTTAAAACTTTTAAATTATGTAGTATAAAAATTTAAATAGAATTAATTTTACTTTTATAATTGAAATGTTATTTGAATATTTAATTTTTTCAGAAGATTCTTTTGAAATATTAGTAAAAAAATTGAAAAATAGATTTAAAAGTCCATTTTAAATTTAAATAAATTTATTTAAATCTTTTTTTTTTCTCTTTAAAAACCTTCTTGGTAAACTTTGGGATTTTTATGTGTATAAAATGATAAAGTTATGTATACAAATTTTCGAATTGTAAATAAAATGTTTTTAAAAATAAATTAAATATTTCTTTTTGTTATTTATAATAATAAAATAAGAATTTTGTTTTATATTCAGAAAAACAATTAAAATTTCAAAACTCGTATTTTTGAAAATTATACAAAAATTTAAAGATAATTAAAAGAAAACAATTAATTTAAATAAATTAATTCATTTAGTTTGTTGGCCGTGAAGAAAATAATTTAATTCTTTATATCATTATTATCTATTAAATCAGAATAAATTATTATTAATAAATTATTATTAATTCAGAATTAATTCTTATTAAATTCATAATAATTATTATCAATTCAGAATAAATCTTTATTCAATTCATAATAATTATTACTATATTCAGAATAATTATTAGTGTTATTCTTTCGAATCAGATGCCTTTATCATCTGAACTTATTTTCAATGGGACATAATGTAAGCTTAGAAACTAAAATTATAATTATACATATTTAAAAACTGCTCTATTTTTATGCCTAAATAAATTAATTCTATGTTTAAAAATAATTACGATAAAATACAATTAATCTTCTTAAAGTTAATGTCTTTTTCTTAAGCAATTCTGAATTGTTTTCATGATATATTGATCACTAAGTATGATACTTAATTATTAACTGCTATAAAACCATTCCTTGCTGCAAAAAAGTATAGTTAACTAAAAAAAGAAGAAATAAAGTGTAGATTTTTAGTAAAACACAGTTTCTTTTTCCGCTAAAATGAAACAAAAACAAAATACTTAGACATACTTTTTCACCTAGAGATTAATACTAGACAAAATGATTCAAAATACTAGACATAATAGATCTAAGTTTGTAAGATTATATACTTCGTTCCAGACAGTAAAACCTATTTTGTACGTGAAATATCTCCTGTCAAACAATTTTGAGAAAAAATGTAATTCTTGTACTTAAAGGGCTTTGTTTTATTGTTCTTTAAAGAAACTATTGACCAAGTTAACTTCAACTAGCTTCAACTATTAGAAACAAATTGATTTCCAGTTATCCTTAAACATAATGGAGCATTATAAATGTATCTATTCTGCAGAACTAATTCCAGAAAAGAATAAACAAAACTCTGTATGTGATGTATTACATTAACACTAACAAATGAATGAATTTAAATGATATCAAATAGAGTTTGGTAAAAATTAATTGCATTCTCATTTTCTTAAATGCCAGACGGTAGTTGTTTTTTTTAGTATTTCGACTGTGCAAATTATTTTTGTCTTATTAAAGCTAATTGGCGTCAGACTACAAGATTCGATGCTCTGCAATACATTCATATGTTGTTTCGCAACATAAAAATTTAGATAGTTTCAACTAAAAACAGCTTTTATTTATTTAATATCAACTGTTCAATTTTTTTTAAAGTTAAATAAATTGAAATTACATATGAAAAGCAGTAATTCAATCGATGTAAAACATGTGACAAAATACATTTCATTCATCAGAAAATAGGTGCTGCTTTTTTAAAGAGCTAATCAATAAATGATAACCTATTGACTATAGTGCTCTGGCACTCGGTGCCACAGATTTCGGTCTGAAGTCCTGAAGATGCCATGGATGCCTGTAGTGGTTCGGAATGCACTTTAAACAGTAAGTCCCGATTCAATACATCTGTAGAGCCTAGGGCAGAGAACCAAACCCGTAAAAAAAAAGCCTATCATGCTTCGGAATCTGCTTGTAGGCTGATAGTCTTGATCCACCATAAGGCTGTTGCTTCAATGAAGATGGAGGAGAAATGAATAAAAATATACATTTTTTAAAAATGTAAATTTATTTAATATTAAATAATGGTACCTTAGAGTTACGTAATTTTGGTAGTTTAATTTGAGATTTTTATGAAATGCTGTAACATATTTTCATTTGTGGCAGACACAATGGTATACGATTTATTAGTTAAATTTATTTTCACACTTAATTTCTTTTTATATTCTTTTATATAAAACAAGATTAACTTAACCAACTGTCTTTTTTATTATACATACATTTTTAGCAAATATGTATATATTTATGTATAACGCTCATTTCCAGAGGACATAACGAATTTTATTTTATTTTCAATTGTAAACTTGGATTGCCAAATTTAGGTTTGAAACTGATTTTATCTTATTCAACAACAAATCTTTTAAAAAAGAAATTAATCATGATGATCTCCAATCCAATTTTTCACAACATTTATAAAGAAATCAATTTATTTCTGACACTTGAATTGCATAAGTAATATAATATATAACATATAAAAAAAAAGCGTAACCGAATTATCGGAATTTGTTTCTTGCTATCTTAATCTCGTCTTTTCCGTAACAATTTCAATTAGTTGGCCCATCTATAGAATTTATATTACATTAAAATTCATCTCTTTTTAATGTAATGATAATAAATTAGAATAAAAAATCATTTCTATGGAATAGTTTTTTTAAAACTCAAAGATGAATTATCACCCAGAAAAAGAGATTTAATTCCTAAAATAAAATTTGACCGCTTCAATCATGGCTCCTATGAAGGTTCAATAAATCAATGTCTGAAACTTTGAATGATAGTGTGACCTTACTACAGACATCTAAAAAGTATCACCCATAATATGTAACATACTGCTTAAATTTTTTTATGTTTATTTTTAAATGCTATAATGATTTATAAGAAATTATTGTAGTTCTTTATTATACTTAGTTATACTACTTCTTTTAGAATATTCGACAACTTAAATTAAAAAAACTTAAATTAAGAATTACTTAAAATAATTTATAAGCATTTTTACTCCATTCAAATTGCATTTTTGTAAAATTTTAAATTTATTTTTTTTTTGAGGATACATGAATATTGTTTGTTTAGCAGAAAAAAGTCTAGATCAATCGGCCAATATATTAAATAATATATATATAATCTTCAAATATGTGTGGATTCTATTTTGGGGCGTAAAAATTTAAAAGGCACTAATCATTTTAACTCAATGTAATACTTTGGTCCTTGTATACCACACCATGATGTAATTGAAGTCAATAACTCACTAACTCCCATGCACTACAGTCCATGTTGGACCATGTCCTTCTGCCTACTGCCAGATTCCGAAGCAGGAAGTGTTTTCTTATTACTGGGTAGGGTTGTCAGCCCTATTTCCAACAGTCAAATTAGACAGGTGCCTACGGTCTAGGGTGAATTCTGAACCCCTACAAACATCCATGGTGCCTGGGACTTGAATCTAAACCTGCAGCACCGAGCGCCAGTCATCAGGCCCTAATAGATGTCACTACAATTCTTATAATCTCATTGCTTGTGTTTATGACAATCTTTCACTTAATTTCAAGTTTAAATCGAAAGCTTAGGACAGGGGCATAAGCATTTACATGGTGAAAAACAAAATTAGATACGAGTTCAATTCAGCTTCTTGTACTGTCTCCTCGACAGTACAAGAAGCTTAATTTCATGATAACAGCAAAAATTTTTGCCGATAAAAGGCACATGAATGAGAAAACTGTGCAGTCCCATAACCCGTGGGACTATCATCTTCATTCTATCTAAATTTAATGTTAAGTGTCAGGTACTATAACAAGTCTATCTACAGAAACAAGCCAAAATATCTTTATTTATTTTTGTCATCCATGTTTCTAGACTGGTGAACGTCAAGCATTCGCCTAGATTTTTCATTTGTTTACAGCCATCGTTTGTATTTTCTAAGTACTCAAAATCGAAATAGCTGTGACAGCTTTCAAATTGTTTTTACCCCAGCCTGATTGTCGTTATGTATTCTTTGCCGATCCATAAAATATGTATTTCTTCTCATGTTGCAAACTACTTTTCAGTACAGAATGGTCACACTCATGTGCTTACCATTTCAGAATCAATTCCTGCTACTTGATTAATGTAGAGATAATTTAACAATTTCTTCATTTTAATAATGTAGGTAGTTTTACACTGGTGTACAAAACTTAAGCAACAATGTAAAAATTTAGCAGATAGCCATGAAATTGCAGAAGAGGAGGTTTGGAGATCAGTACAATGAACACGTAAGTCAGTAGAAACGTCATGCGTATGCAAATATCAGGAACGAAACGTCGGAGACGACGTGAGCGTACGCAAAACGCGGGGTGACGGCGCGCGCAGCTCAACAATAGAATAAAAGGAAGGACGGAAACGCAATTCAACATATTCGCTGCAAGTGCCAGTGAGTCATTTCGCGAAATATGGCTGGAAGAAATCACCTGGACGACTTCATAAGTGGAAGAATTATCGGAAAGCTGGGCGGAGGGGCGTACTGTCACCAGTGTAGCATAGTTCGGAATCAACAAAAGTGTCGTTTCGCGCGATTGGAAAGCTTTCCAAACCACAGGTACAGCAATTAGAAAGGTTGGTGGTGGCCGCCCGAGGAATACAACTGCAGGGGATGACCGATATATCGTCCTGCAGGCGAAAAGAGGGCGACAGCAGTCAGCAAGCGCCATTGCTCAGCAACTCTCTACAGTAACGGGGCGACAAATCTCGCTGTTTACTGTGGCCAGACGCCTTCACAAAGTGGGCCTATTCGCCCGCCGTCCTGAACGGTGCCTTCCGTTGAAAGGTCACCGTTTACAGTGGTGCAGAGAGCACAAAAACTGGACAACTGATCAATGGAGTCGTGTCCTCTTTACGGATGAGAGTTAGTTCTGTACCAGAAGCGATTCTCGACGCGTTTTGATTTGGAGAGAGGTCGCGGCTCGGTTTTGTCCCAGTAACCTCAAGGAAAGAAACCGTTGTGATGGTTCTGGAGTTCTTGTCTGGGGAGGCATTTTGCTTAACGGGTGAACTGAACCACGTTTTCGTCAGAAGGTCTGTAACTGGGGATCGCTATTGTGAGGAGGTACTCCTTTCCCATGTGCGTCTGTTCCCAGGTGGCATTGGCCCAGACTTCATTTTTTATAGATGACAGTGCACGGCCACATCGGATTTTTGCTGTTGAGGAGCTACTGGAAAGTGAAGATATCAATCGAATGAACTGGCCAGGGTTCTCCCCAGATTTAAATCCCATCGAACATGTGTGGGATGCTTTGGGGAGACGCATTGCGGCACGCTTACATTCTCCGGAAACACCCAACAACTCAAACAGATGCTGATTGAGGAATGGGCACTCCTACCGCAAGAAATGTTGCACCATCTGGTTCTGAGTATGCGGAGACGGTGCGAAGCAACCATTGCAGTGAGGGGAAGGCATATCCCATATTAAGGAACGTCTGGTTGTTGTTCTTCCTTTTGGATAGACAATCATAAATTACGATACTATGCTTTCAATAACGCTCGTTTTTGTTTGATTCCATACCGTATGCATTGTATTCCTTTTTCAGCGCTGATGCTTTCATCATCCTTTACGTACATAATACTCTCCCTCATTTCTGAATGTCATGTCTCTCAGATGATTTCTCGTGGAGTTATGGCAAACAAAACCACCTGTTGCTTAAGTTTTGCACGCCAGTGTACTTTTTAGGGTGGATTTATCAAAATTTTACTTTGGTATATTTTACACAGTTACATCAATAGTACAGAACTTAAGTATAACTGTGTTTCGGTCGATTAAATAGTTGAATATTAAATGAAATGGTTATGTTTCTATATGTTTTAATGAACATTATTATATATTCTGATCAACATGGAAATATATTTCATATTTTAGATTTCTATTGTGTAAGTTGATTCCATCATTTTGCATATGAAGCCATTTACATGAATTATCTCGATTGAGGTCAGGAGGGACCTACGGAATAACATGCTGTGTTCGGATCTCTATAAAGGGACATGTAAGGAACAGAAATAGGCGATGTAGGAGGGAGGAAATGATAATTAGAAGACTAGAAAAGTAGGGCATTTAAGAAGAGGAATTAAAGAAGGAAAGAGGGGAGAAGTATGAAACGAAAAAGGGGGAAGTAGAATGGAAAGAAAAGGGAGTAGGGAATGAAATAGGGGAAGTGTGAAATGGGAGATGGAACAAAAGAAGTTACGGAAGTTCTGCTTTAAAACTAGCAAGTGCTGCATACTGAAAGCTCTCTTAACTATGTCGAAGTTTAGAAAAAAAGATAAATTCAAAGCTTGAAAATCCCTTTCGCTAATCTTGTGGAGAAAGATTCCCTCTTTGGAATTGTTGTAATCTAATTTTCTATGTTATCTCTAAATATCATTGGCGAAAGTCAGATAACAATTAGTAGTCCACCATTAAAATGTCTATGCACTATTCGATAAGACCTCTCACAGCATACCCTAGTGACAATGCCAGAAATTAGGGAGTTCGATCAGGAAAACAAAAAGCAATATTGTCATAAGTGTCAATAAAACAGAAGGCGATATTATCTTCTTTCTGATGCTATTGCCATCGAAATAATGTTATAAATTGGGAAAAAAACAAATGAGTTTTGTACAAGTTCAATTTATGTTGTTGTCGCTGTTACTAATCCCTTGTTGCAGGAAAGCCTACGGGTCCAAAGGAACCTGTCGCAGGCGACGTCCATAACTAATGGTAATATGCAGCTTCACTTTTAGGGAGAACAACGAGGGATAAAGATTGACTAAACCTCAAGACAACGCTCTACGATCATATTAGACTTGGACCTAAGGTTTAAAGTTGATTTCGAACCACTACAGACATCCAAGGCACCGCCGGTACTCGAACCCGAAATCTGTACCACAGAGCGCCAGGCCACTAGACACTCGTCTATTCAAGCCCAGTTCAGTTAATAGAATTTATATGCGCAAGATGTCTTTTCCTGTTAAATCAATGCTACTCTACAACTTTGTAGTTGACTATTTTTATATATCCCGCTGTTGGATGTGTTGTAATCAGTCTCTTAGCACAGAAATTATTTTAAAACATAGTTATTTTACCATCACTATACATTACATTTAATACAGTAAGAGTCAGGGAATTAGAAAGCACCTTCTGAACATACTGTATAAACGTTTTAAGCTCTACCTAAAATAGAAACTTGTTTATGTGTTATAATAATATTTTAGGTATTATTATCTATAACACATCTCTGTAGTTTAATCAAATATTTCATGTTTCAGATAATCCTTATTATATCCAAAAACTGTATAATTTATTTGTTAGAATAAGAATGGAAAGAATGAGGTTTTCTTCCAGACTGAATTCTTCAGACGAATCGGTTCAAATTTTATCATTTTTTTAATAAAGAAATCCAGTAAATATATACCAAATGGTTATTAAAATTATTTCTTGATGTGGAAAAACGTTATAAATGCAACAAGGGTTTATTTACAGAACAGATACTAACAGTTTATACGCAATATTACAGATAAATGAAAAAGCCTTTCTTATACATTGTGTACAATGCATACTAACAATGCGGAAAGGAAATGTCTGAGGAAGATAACTTCTCCGGTATCTACAGGATGCCTGAGAAAATATTTTATTGCTTTCTTTCCTCCTTGGATGTTATCTTGCAGAATATTTATTCTACCAACGTCTCATTTTCGTATCGTCTTTTACTTTGTGGTTTATTTTTTTATTTTAGATAAACAAGACTTTACCCAAAAGTGGATTTTTGATAGTTGGTCTTTAAGACAACTTTTTATTAACAGATATATATATTTTTGCTATCATGGTGCATTAATGCCAGAGATTTTCTACAAAAAAATAATAAAATATTATAAGAGGCAATATATTATACAAAAATACCTCCATTTCTCTTGCTAATAAAATATGAAAAATTTATTAATCAACATATGTGTAAATTATTATTTGAAAGAAATGAATAATTAAACCTGTTCAAATTTGTACATTTTTAGGTATGTCGTACGTTAGATGTAATCTAACGTACGACGTATGGTTGAGTTGAGATATTTGAGACGCAAATTTAAGAATTCACAGATTTATTTACGCACACACAAATATAACACACATACAATATTTAACACATTTAATGACATATATGTATAGCTTCGGGGAAGAACTCCACTTTTAACAAAAAGCCCTAAACTCTGCTACGCACAGGGTGCGCGAAATACATTCTCTCTCTGGGAGAGTGTCTATTGGCCAACTAACCATTTCTCTTAAACACTACAGGAGGCGCTTTTGCCAATGATTAGCAGGAAGCATAGTTGCAGACGGAATTTAGGTGAAGACTGCTTTAAATGCTTCAACTAATAACCACTGCTCCAATTATTATCCGCTTGGCTTGAATCTCTTAAAACATTAAACTAAAAACATGACAACAAGTTTCGCTGTCATCAGATTGATTGCTTTACTTAATTTCAGGCATGTAACACAAATAAATAATTTAGCCTTAGAAAACCTCCAACAAAATATTCTCTCTCGTCTTCCTGTTTTTTTCCGTGTATCAGTGAACCTCAAATTTCCTTTATGCATACCATTAACAATTCATCCAACATAAGTGAAAAATGATGCATTCTGAGAAAACTTTCAGAAGTAAAAATATTGGCATTAAATTAGAATTTAAATTTGATCATTAAAATGCACAAAACTGTTTCATTTAACTATACTATACAATAGTTTGTATTATAAATGCTTACTACACATTTCATTACATTACTATTACAGAATATGTCTGCTGAAAATGACAATAAGTCTGTAAACTTCTGAGTAGTAAGCATATAAGTTTAAATCGGTGTGTTGGTAATTATTTAATGCAGTTGCATATTATAAAGAAGTATATTCCCAGACAGTTCGATAAACAAACTTTGAAGTTGTTTGTTAGTACTAAGAAATAGATCAACACGTCCACGAATGATTTGTGAAAATATTTAGAGAAATTATATAGGCAACGATTAATTAAAAGTTACTGTTAAAGGTCATTTGTTTGTAAATATTTCACTTCAGATGTAGTGCCTTTATCATGTCTCCTGATATGCAAAAAAAAAAAAAAAAAAAAAATTTTAGCATTAAACACAATTCCAACAAATACTAATCAAAATTATTTGGTACTAATATATAATTAATTAGATGACTAGACATGTTTATTAACTATTTCGAGAATTTAGAATATTATTTTAATGCAATTACACCCGATAACTATATTGCACTATAGGTAACTATATATAATTTTATTATACCAGAATCGTTCATATTCTACATTAAGGTACAAAAGAGAAATATTTTAAAAATCTATAAATTTTATTTAATTACCTGTGAAAGGTTTTTTTTTATGTTGTTAAAAATAAGAATATTTAGTTTATTGTTCCAATTTTTCTTAAATTAATGAAAATATTAAAAGACAATAAAAAACTTTTTACTGATATTTTTATTTATTTTTAATGTCTTGAAAATTAAATTCCGCCTTCAAAATAAAAGGCCTTCTTTTAAAATATATGAATGAATTACAAAAATATCACCGTAAAAACTGCTATTAAGTGATATTAATTGTATTAAGGATTTGATTTGATTAGAATCATTAAATTGATGTATTGTTCATTTAAAAGTAACAAGTATTAGAATGATCTGAAGTGGTTAGTAGAGTACTTTGTGAGTTTAAAACTGGGTGATCTCTGTTCAAAAATACAAAAAAAAATGTTTTCTTAAAAAAAAAATTTTCTTCAATGACGGTGACAGGCACTATAAATCTGTAGGTAGGAAAATTCATTAACTGGGATTTTAAGCAAATGAAGAGCCCTGGCAGCTTTGAGCTTGAACTCCCTTGTTAGAATTTATTCCAAATCGCTATGGTAAAATGTAGGTAAAGAAGCATGTTATTATGAATCTAACACTAAATGTCCTGAATATCTGTCATTCAAGAATAGATTAACCTCATGTCAAATGCGTAGTATAACATAATTATATAGACAATTATTTAATTGCATACACAGCAACGTGTTAATGAATTATTTTAATTTAACTTAACAAATAAAAGTTAAGAGTTTTAAATTAAAAGTAAGTATATAAGGAATGCATTAGTGAAAAGCAAGCATTCTGCAAATAGAGTACGAAAAAAACCACGGACATCATGTTTCAATTTAACTAAAAGCTATCTAATTATTTAAACGAGAGCTCTGGTACTTGAATTTCGACTTTGTTCTATTGTCTTTTTTTTACGATTGACTTTGGCTTTTCAACCACCAACACAATGTGTTTCTTTGCTGATAGTATCATCAAGCCAATTCGAGTAACATCCTGCAGGATTCTAAAACGGCTGCTTTAAGGAATCCGAACATCGGTAAACATCGCCTCTAAAGACATTTTGAACAAGAATTCCACTTATATAAAAGAGACTACGACATTCTCTAACGGCACGTTTAACTGCTCAAACACTACTGGAATCATTTTCTTTGGGAAATAAGATTTGTTTTTCAGATCTAGATTGTTGGAAATTGTTATTTCCCAAGAAATGGAATCAATATTTTTTTATTAAAGTTTTATTTACAAACTTAAATTCGTTGTTAATCCCAGATGACATCAGGAAATATAGTTTTCCATCAATATTAGATTATTTACTATTTTAAAATAGAGCATCTGGCAATATTAGATTGACAATAAGAAATTTACAGACTATTAATTAGAAAGTTATCAGTTCAATGCCAGGTTAGAAATACTGTATCCTGAGTTTCTGTATAGATAGCTCTAGTTACTTTAAATCTGCTCCAGAGATGGAGATTTAGTTTGTGGTTATTCGCTTTTCTTCATGTATCTTCTTGAAAAACGGAGGTATATAACGGTGGGGATAAAATGAAATGCTGCCTTTGGTGTCTATACTTGCTTTGTTCTGCCTGAACATGTTTACAAACAAACGTGTGTCAAGAACTGATTTATCAGTGGGACATTTGTGGAGTAAAGAAAGGCAGACCGTTAGGTTTAACTTCTTCTTCAATGGCCGCAACAATCCCTTTTCATGCCAAGGCCATCTGCTAACTAACGGTGGGGATAAAATGAAATGCTGCCTTTGATGTCTATACTTGCTTTGTTCTGCCTGAACATGCTTACAAACAAATGTGTGTCAAGAACTGATCTATCAGTGGGACATTTGTGGAATGAAGAAAGGCAGACCGTTAGGTTTAACTTCTTCTTCAATGGCGCAACAATCCCTTTTCATGCCAAGGCCATCTGCTAACTAACGGTGGGGATAAAATGAAATGCTGCCTTTGATGTCTATACTTGCTTTGTTCTGCCTGAACATGCTTACAAACAAATGTATGTCAAGAACTGATTTATCAGTGGGACATTTGTGGAGTAAAGAAAGGCAGACCGTTAGGTTTAACTTCTTCTTCTTCAGTGGCGCAACAGCCCCTTTTTATGCCAAGGCCATCTGCTAACTAGCAGGTTCCGAAACATAAGTTGTTTTCTTTTTAAGCTGTAGAATTGTTAATTCTATGCCCAAAGCTCTACAGCTCTCATATTGGACTGTGGCCTACGTTTTAAAGTGGATTCGGAATCACTTCAACATCCATGCCACCCTGGGACTGGAACCCTGTGGCAACGAGCACCAGAGTGGTAGTCACTCAGCCATCATGTTCCTAGATATAACTAGTTGACAAAAAAGATCATAAATAAATAGTTTTAGTTAGTTTAGTGAGTTACAAAAACAAAACTACAAATAAAATAATAATATGTCAATACATTTCAACATTGTATTAATTATAAGTTGAATTTAAAAATATATCTTGACGGACGCTGGATCTGTTAAAGCATCCCTTTCCTTAAGAAGAACTTAAATTTTTACTATTTCTTAGTATTAATTATAGTATTTAATGTATTTGATTCGAAAGTGTAATACATTTAAAACTGTAAATACATAAAGATAAAATAATATTATGCTTATATGTATTGGAGCTGAAAATTTTAACATTCCCTTTTGCACATTTTTGCATTTTGCCACATTGCTTTTTGTTATTCAGAATCATATTTAGCAGAATAATACAAATTCAAATTCCTCGTAAAGAAACGAAAAATGTACAACACCAGCTTTAAGTTCCAAAAGAACTGCTCTATATTATGCGAATACGTATGAAATGAAAAAATAGTATTGCCTTGAAAAAGTTATGAAAGTTAATTTTATTTTTAAGACAATTCAATGACATTTATTAAAATATTAAATAAGTAATTATAAATAATGCATTCTTAAAACTAATCATAATTAAATTTTTAAAACTCTCCAGGATCTACTTTCCTTAGTCACAGAGAGAAAAATCTTTTCAAGGGAACATTATAATTTTAATAGAGATTGGTAAAGCCTACCAATTGATCCATAAAAGTTTTTTATCATTTAAGAAATATATGTATAATTAAAATACGTAACTTACAATCTAATATATTATTACAAAATCATAGTAAACGAGGAAAATGTTAATCTCTTTAAGTATTTACTGATTACGATAAAAATAGGTCATGAAAAAGAAGCCGTGGATTGTTTTGAAATTTGAGATGGTGGTCATCGCCAAGCACAATTTCAAATTGCAAATTGCAACATGATTGAGCAGTACATAAGGTTAGTAGACATTGTTGGACAATCGGCCTATAAATAGTCACTCACCCCTGAGGTACTGTGTAAATAGTTTATTTACTGCTGTGGGATGCTTTATCAGCTGCTTAGAGTACATATTAGCAATTGTAGGTACTTCAGACAGGAAGAATCATTCGGATCAGGCAGGCAGTCAACTGACGAGTTACCGTCCACAACAGCCATTCTGATAAAATTGAAAGGGGATATTGGGATTAACGGGCAAGAGTTGGTTCTCACTCTCGGTATTGATTCAAGACGCTTTTGGATGACAAATAACTGGGAAGTCCCCCCTAAGGTCCGACAAACATGCATACAATAGATTGTAATATTGTTTGACATTCGCACATATGCGGTAAAATATGTGTGGACCCTAATGCTTGTCCATACCATTGTAAATTGCTTGAAAGACAATAATTTTCCATCATAGTGCTTATTAAGTGAGTTATATCTGACAGAGGCCAGCCATCGGGTTTTACTTTTAACCAAATAAATTATTTTATTATATTTATCATGTAATTCATCAGAATTCCAATTTTTTTTTCAAAAAACTTCAGCATAATTTTATTTTCTATATGATTTCTTTTTTGGATTTACCTGCATTATTTTTTCAATATTATATCTTACAAAAACCAGGAAATCTTGTACAATATCTTACTTTTCAACTAATATTTTGCGAATTCGTAATAATATTTATTCAAATAATTTAGGCGTTATTTTAGGAAAAAGTAAACGAACATTTCTTCCCAAGAAAATAAAGATTTATTTTCTCTTTCTGAGGAACAAAGGATTTGTTAATGCTATTTTTACGGGTAATTGATCCTGGAAGCACATTTTTCTCATATATAAGACCTTTCTTAGATCATTTGTTTCAGGAATTAGCATTATGTTTTATTTAAAGCATTGGTCAACGTTCTAGAATTTTGGCTTTAATATCCAATGATAGTCTTTTAATTAGATCTCAATTTTCTGTTTGAGTCGCTATTTCTCATTTACAATAACGTTTGTTGCTCATTAAATTGTACTAATTGATTTATTCAAATTGATTACATGCTTGCTAATTTATATTAATCAAGGGGTTAATTTCTATTCCCCTAATTGAGCTCTAATGGAAATATAAACCAGTATTGAAAAAAATGGAATTGTAATATATTATCAAAAGTTTTAAAAATCCATTTTTTAAAAACCCAAATCGTGAACAATTTCTATTCTATTTTAATTGATAATTTGACTACTAAAAATGATTTATTTATATTTAGTAATCTAATAATATTAATTTTGTGAAACAGCAATTTTTTAAAAAATTTTTTGTTGTTTATTTAATTATTGATAAATAATTTAATAAATGAAATTCTTCAAATAGATGATGACTGAAATGCTTCAAATAAATGATGAATTAAATGTTTCAAATGATATGCTTCAAATGACTGATGAATGAAATGCTTCAAATGACTGATGAATGAAATGCTTCAAATAAGTAATAAATGAAATTCTTCAAATGATGATAAATGAAATGCTTCAAATGAGTAATAAATAAAATGCTTCAAATGAATGATGAATGAAATGCTTCAAATGAATGATGAATGAAATGCTTCAAATAAATGATGAATGAAATGCTTCTAATGAATTATGAATGAAATGCTTCAAATGAATTATGAATGAAATGCTTCAAGTATTCTTCTATTAGTCTTCTTTTTTAAACTCATGGCCAAGCGGTAACTTGTGTAGGGAGGAAATTTGAATCCGTTGATGATGTCCGTGCAGTCACTACATTCAGAAACGAGAAGATTCGACAACGATCATGGCAAGATGTATGAGTATCCCGCATCGATTTTCACAGTGCCTGGGGAGGGTTTTCTACCATAATTTCTGCGTCATTTCAAAAACTTATTTTTCAAAAAATAAACGTTGATTTTCACGTGATCTTATAAGTGGTTTTAAAACTGAAATGAAATATGGGTTACTAAATATTATATAATGACTGGCCCATATCAAGTGACTTGCTCTGTAGTTCATTTTGAATTGCCTGGCTTTCAAAATTATTATTATTGCGTGTTCTTTTCTTAATCATCTAATATTATTATCATTATATTATTGTTTCAATTTTCCCGAAATAGTGGCATCAGCGTGTATTCATAGTTGTTAATTTAACCATCAGTGAACAGAGTTCTTTGTCAGAATAATGTAGTGAGTTATTTTCCAGTTATGAGTTATCGCAGTTTTTGAGTTATTGAACATTATATTCCAGCGGATTTCAATTTGATAGTTCTTGTTGTAATCTGACTAGTTACTTTATAAATTTCGTGTTACTGAGCATTGGTATATTTCCATATGTATTTGTTCAGCCATGTATGTTCACACATCATAAATTAAAATTTGTGAGCGTTTCGTCAGTTTTTTATCATTTGTTTATATTTAAAGTTATTTTTTAATTCTAAACTCTATATTTACATTTAATATTTTTAATCAATCTTTTGTAAGTTTTATTACGTAACGTAAAAGCCTATTTGTTTCATACTAAAATAAATATGCATTATAATATCAAAAAAAATATTGAAAGCTTATAGAAACATTATAAATGATTAATACCATTCTAATTATTACGAATAGCATAAAGTCTGTAAAATATTTATGTCAATATATATGAGACATGAAACTTACTAGCACATATCCATATACGGTTAGATACTAACCCTAAAATATGCATACTTTTATTAATAATAAATATTCATAATCCATTGCTATAATATCATGTTATCTTCAGAAAATATACAAAATAGAGTTATAATATAGAATAATAGAGACGTAAGTGGATTAATAAACATTCTATTGGAGTTCAAAGTATCTTTATGGTGCAATGTAATGCTTTGCCTTGCATGCCACTACATTAGTAAATACCCATAACGACAATTGTTGGATTACAAAGCTTGATTTATGACATCCGATGTCAAACAGAGAATATTCTAACTTTTACTTTTTATACTTACTTTACTCTTTTGGGAATAGCTTAGTAGTAAATTCCTAGTATTATATTCTGAGATAAGTCTTTGCAAAATTGTAATATGTATAGTATGAGATTATATTACCCAGTTGTTTAAATTACGTAATTATAGTTGCAGTTAGTTTAACTATCATTAAAATTTAATTTAAGCTATTTTTTGTTTCTTTCTTTTTATTTATTTAAAATAATCTTTTATGATTATTATTAATTTTTCTTCTTATTATAATTAGACAATTATTACGAAATTTATCATATTATTTACTTATTTTTGCAAATTTAATTATTATTATTATTAATAACCGATAATAATTGTTATGCACAGAAAAAAAGGCAATTTTTAGTCAGACAAAAATACTTACCAAAATATTATGGAACTTAAATAAGAGAGTTATTACATAAATTGAATTGGAAAGAAAATGCTTTCGTTTTTAACCATGTACTTAAATGGTGAAAAACGAAATTATTTCTTTCCCACCCAATATTTCTTATGTATAGCATAGAAGTCAGTAAATTAAAAAAAAATCTAAAAATAATTTTACACTCTGATGAATTTATGGCACAATTTTTAATCTTTAACAAGTTAGCTTCAAAATAATTGAAAAAATCATTTTAACAAAAGTGATAATAATGTAAAATATTGTATGATATTTGTAATTACGAATTAATTTTGATTATTTATAGATTAATACAAGCTCGCTATATATAAGAGCTACAAAACGTTTCCTACAGTAAACACCTTTACAGGTAAGTACTAAGCAGTTTTAATTAAAACAGTATTTTTATTTAAAAACGATAGTATCTCGATAAATGATTACAATCTTTCTATAATTTAAAATTTTAAGAATGCAAGATGCGACTATGCCTTTTTGAGAAAAAAAAACCTGTATTTAAGAAATTACCATGAAATTCGAGACGAAATTTAATTTTTATAGAAAAAGAAACAATACACAAAGAAATATTGTAACAAGTAAATAAATACATTCATATATAATTATTGCGTAAAATCTATTAAATATAATTGAAATAAATATTTTTGAAAGGAAACCACTAGTAAATCCAAAAGAAGAGGCTTATTTTAAGATTGTAGGAATAACTAAAATAAAGGGATTTTTCGAGGAAAGTATATTGTTAGAATTGTGAGACAGGTAGGTTATAAATAACTGTTATAAAATTTATTTATGTTCTTTAAAAAAAATGAATAATCCTAAAAAAGTGATTTAATGCTTAAAAAAGGAAATGTATATATATTTTTTTATATGCCCTATTATTTCATACGTGTGGGAAATAAAAATTATCCATATGATATATCACAGTATAAAAATGAATGATGCACATGTTATAATGTATAATATACGTGCATAATGTTAAATTGTATATACATGATACTATATAAATATCGAGCACCATTCGGTTATCAAGCCAAATGATGGCCTATTTGGCTTGATAACCGAATTCAAGAATGAAGAATCTTTTTTAAATAGAATTAAAGAAAGAAAAGTCATGGAATAATATAAAATTAAGATTGTTTTTTTTAACAATACTTATCATTTGTCGAATGTATATCAGTTAAATATCGTTGCAAGTTAGAATGCTAAAATATTTTATCTTTGTGACAAATTCAGTAACATATTTAAAATAAATTTAACCAATTAAATTTAAAAAATTATTCAGTTTCCAATAAAGAAAATCCATGTATTTGCTTTTTGAATAAAATGTAGAAATATAGAATGTTTTTTAAATAGAATTAAAGAAAAAAAAGTCATAGAATAATTAAGTAAATTATATTAAAAATTATCTTTCATAACATAAAAAAACGAAATATTTATACAAATTATTAATGTTAACAAAATTTCTTAGATAAATAAAAGTTCATTGACACCATTTAAAGTCATGAGCAAAATTTAATCAGAAATAAGTAATTGTAAATATAGTAAAACTTCTTATTTAAATATATTTCATAAATAATATAAAATTATAATAGGTTTTTTTAAACAATACTTATTATTCATCGAATGTATGACAGCTAAACATTGTTTCAAGTTGCACTACTAAAAACATTTTACCTTTGAGACAAATTCAGCAACATATTTAAAATAAATTTAGTCAATTAATTTACAAAAATTATTCAGTTTGTAATTAAGAAAATCCATGTATTTGCCTTTTGCATAATATGCAGAAATCTAATTTCGGATATATATATATATATATATAAAGAATATACGCAATCCATATGACATTTGGAAATAGATATTTTTATGTAGGTAATAATTTCTAAAGGAATCTATGCAGTAATTTTCAGCTCACTAAATTTATTCATTTTTTTTTTCAATAAAAACTTGGAAAATAAACTATATCTAATCAATTCAATTTAATAATATACGATAAAAAAAAAAAAAAAAAAAAAACTTTTAGGTTTCAAATGAACTGAAAAATGTTTTTTTTTTTTTTTTTTTTTTTTTTTTTGAATAAAACAATCTTTAAAATACGTCTTGCATTTTTGAGATATTCTCGAAAAGATGAAAAGTTTGTAGATTATTAAGAGAATTTATGAATGCAATGTGTGAAATAATATTTCTGAATTCAATTTTGAAAGCTAAACATTTAATCATGTTATAAAAATGTAATTGCCGTTTGTCGAATTCTGTAAAAGGATTATAAAAAAAAAGAACTTAATTGGTATATTTCGTAGAATTTAAAAGTACCAATATAAAATATAAATGTGAAAAAAAAATTGAAGTTATTGAACGAGAATAAAATTTTAGTTGAAAAATTAAGTTTAACAGTCGAAAGGCTAGTTTAGTATCTTTTGTAAAACAAAATTCGATGTTATACACATTTGGTTTAACATTTTCTGCAGATTTCAGTTATAATTTAGTTATTTCTAAGAAGCTAAAGAATTTGGTTTGTCTAGAAATGTTATAAATTGTCGCAGTTTTAAAGTCCGTCTTGTATAAAATAGTTAAAATACTTTGAAGCTTAAGTTTACGAAAGTTGGCTTAGATGTCATGAATATTCAATTAATTTTTCCAGACTAGGCGTCTGGCCAGAATTATTATAATGAATTTTTGTAGGTGAAACCGGATACTTGTCTTTTCTCATGCGATGCACAGAAGCTAAACAGCAATCTAGTTTTACTACCCAGCAAGCCTCCTATATAAATGGGAATTCCAGATCAAATACTTGGAGGGATTCTGTATTTATTTGAGTTTTCTTTCTCTCAAAAAAACAAGTGAAGTTTCGATTTAATCAAGTAAGTAAACAATTTAGCACAACTTTTAGAAGAATTTTTCTTATTATTGTTCAATAAATATAGTTTCTAGATATTGACAATACTATTTAACAATAATTTACTGACGTGGTTCTCAAACTTTTTACCCTAATGACGAATTTAAGAAGAAAAAATACGACCGCCTGATCCTCTCCTCTCTTTTTCAATATTAATTTATATTAACAAATTTAAAATACAATTTTTTTCAGTTCATTTTGCATTAAAGAATTAAAAGTCTTATTCAAAATTGTATATATTATTCTTACTCGGCGCTACAGCCCATGGTGGGCCAAGGCCATCTGCAAGAAGGTAAATTTGGTATTAAGGGGATACCGAACCACTACAAAAATCCATGACAGGAGTTGTTTTCTTTTTTATTATATACATATAATATTAATATACAGATATATAACATGATAGGATCCAAAATTTCAATGTTGTAATAGTTAATTAGTTGAATAATAATAAATTACAAAAAGGTTTTTGTATTTAAAACATCAACAAGTTCAACAAGTTCCTTACTATAGCTTACCGAAAATGTTAATCAAAATGACTTTAAATACAAATGAATAATTAAAACTGAGATCAATGAGCTGTTTTTAATTAAAATTAATTGGCTTGTGTACGTTACCATCCGATTGAAAATGAAATGTTTTTAGACTATCAACTTTGTTTTTGACATAATAGCTATGGAGATGAATATTAATAATAGTTTCTCCATTAATGATTGTTGAATTTTTTGGTCAGATTTGTCAAAACAATTTATTATATTTTCTAATTATTTCAAAGCAGATTCATTTTTAATTGTGAGAAATATTTATTCCCTTATTATCCTTATTAACCACTTTATTAATTATATCCTTTTTTATACACTTTTATCGCTTTTATTTAATAGTTTGAGAAGCATTTATTTATTTGCATCACAAAAATTTATGATTTCTTGTTTTATTTAATTATAAAATAAATACTTGATAATCAAAACTGTAATTTGTTTTACTTCACATTTATATTAATTTTTATAGTAAACCACTTAATATTTTTATAATTTTCACTTATTTACTTCTTAATTATAATAACAATTGCCACTGCATCTTATAAATGAAGATGATATATTATTGGAACCCTAACTATTATTTCTAACCATCATAAAATGTAAGACAAGCACTAATAAAAAGCAATACTAGTCGTTATTTTCTATTATTTTCTACCATCTGATCCTTTCGACTATCATTATCTGTAGTAAATTTTGGAAAAATTCCAAAAACTATAATTATACCAAAAACTATAATCTTATACATACATTAGGCGCAGTTCTTCGGTTACTTATTTTCTAATTACTCTAGATACAGTTATCTTTTAATAATTAGAGATTACTATTGGGATATTATGTGTTATTGCCCTCATTTTAATGTTTAATCAATGCATAATTTTGCATGCAAAAAACCGTCTGAATTACAAGCTGAAATTAGAATTCTTTTTGTTCAAATCGAAGGAAATATTGTTTATACTCAAGCATACCAATCTTCTAAAACTCGAATAATTTTGCACATTATGTGAGTTTAACACATTAAATTATAATATGAACATATGCGAATTTCTCTTATAATTTTTTGAATTTAAACTAATCATGTAGAATTAAGACAAGGACCAACCTTCCAATGGGAAATAAGATAATACTTAAATATTATAGATTTAGAACTAGGCATAACTTTATTAATTCTTCATAAATTAATTCACTTTCAAAAAATAAATTTCACTATAGTTCATAAGGATACATGGACATAATATTTTCTGGGTTTTTTTTTTTTTCGTATGGTACTAATTTCGATGATTTCTTCACAGCATTTGCACTAACACACATATATCTTTATATCTGTAGTAGATATATTTGATATATTTTTGATATATTTTATTGAATATTGATATATTTTCTTAATTCATATGTTTGAGGCAAACATCATAGTATAGCAAAATAAAAGTTTTTATCATAAAATTGCCAACAATAATCTATTTTGTGAGTAAATAATTAAGTAGGTCATCATCATCATTGGCACAACAGCTCCATCGCGGGCAAAGTCCGTCTGTCTGCTGACAAATTTCTAGATAGGAGACGTTTTCTTTTTTACGGAGAAGGGTTATCAGCCCTACGCCCAACGCTCTACGGGCATATTAGGCTACAGTTTAAAGTGGATTACGAACCACTACAAACATCCATGGCACCGAGCGACAGAGAGCTAGTCACTCTGCCATCAAGTCCCCAATTAAGTAAATAAGCAAGTAAATCGTTAGCAATTATTTATTTGATTTCAATCAATTTCAACAGTTCCATACTCAAAGATCAAATAAGTTTCGTATACAATAAATCCATAATTGATAATACTGAATATTTTACTGAATTATTTTAACTTAATAAATAATACTGAATTATTTAACTTTAATACTGAATAATACGGAATTATTTTAACTTTATAATTTAATTGCCACCAAACTTTAAACAAAATTGTAACAAATAAAATAAGGATAATTAAAATTTGACCCTCGCAATTTAACAGTCAAATTTATTATCTATGTTTGAATATTTTATATATTCTAATAATTAAATTATTAGGTGTTTAAACTTTTAAAATTTTCCATGTAATTTTAAAATGAAGTTTTATTTAATAATCATGCATATCGAAAGTGCAATAAAGAAATCCTTGAGGAATTCTGCGTGAGTAATGTTTATTCTTGTGAAAATTTTTGTTGAAGCAGTAAAATCTGTTTAACAACATCATCCATGACCTATCTTTTTCACGTTTGGCCATTTTGAAGGCACAGCATGTGTACAATTTTTACACGCTTGGAACTAATCCAACTCTGAGCTAAAATGCAATATCCGTAAATATTATGTAGAAAAATAATGAATTTCAAAATTTGTTCATTCATCGAACATTTGTACACAAACTACCAAGAAAGGTATAAACGTCAATGCGAGTTTTTATTTACATCCCAACACACTCCTCTTTTCTACTGTATTTCTACTAGTTTCTTTCTACGGTTGCATTGCTCTTTATTGAGTTGCATGCTCTCTACATATAAAAACTCTATGAGAATTATTTAAATCAAATTGGGCCCCCATAAAAATAACTAATTTCATTATTCGCGTATTCACATACTCACGTACACAATATAATTTCCAATTACATCTACTCACAGAAAAGAAGAAAACACAACTGTATACAAGAAAATATATGTTGTTGGATAATAGCCACTTGGGTATATAAACGATGTAATTTATAGCTAATTCTTGTGTATATATATATATATATATATATATATATATATATATATATATACATACACTCATGTCCATAAATTAAGGATAATGAAGTTCAGGCAAAGAAAGAGACAGAAGCAAAACAAATTTGACTTATTTGTAAAGTTTATTTATTAAACAAAAGGTAAAGAGCAAAAAAGATGCTATATGTTTGACATAATAATTAAAAATGGCGATTTTTAATCCCTGGAACAAATTTCAAAAAAGAACCTATTTACAAAAAACAGTATAACATGGTTAGTATGATGGTTAATATGGAATATGTCTCCCGGACGATACAATACAGGCCTTACAACGCCTAGGTATGCTGAGTATCAAATTATCAATCTGATCTTGGTCGCCGCAGGAGTGCCACTGGCCTTCCCGAATTAACGGGATTTCAGTGTTGGTTGCAATCAATCCGATCTTGGGGAATATTACACCACTCATCAAGCAATGCCCTCCGAAGTTCCGGTTGACAGGTGGGAAGGGGTTGACAGGCTGCAATTCGTCGGCCAAGCATATCCCCCACATGCTCTATTGGATTCAAGTCCGGTGAGTATGCTGGCCAATCCATACGGGTGATATTCCTCCAATTAAAGGCATTCGTCTACAATGTTTGCACGGTGAGGACGGGCGTTGTCATCCATAAACAGAAATTCAGCACCCATGGCGCCCCGAAATAAACGTACATGTTGTTCCAGAATGACATCCCGATAGATGTGGCCTGTCATCGTTACACTCTGAACATGCAGGTCAGTTCTGGAACCAAGAATAATTCCTCCCCAAAAGAGCCATCCTGCACCACCGTAACGGTGTCGTTCAATGGTGTTCTCTTGGTGGTACCTGGCGCTCTCCATATGAAGTCCGGCGAGAATCAGCCTGCAAACTAAACCTGGGCTCGTCGGAAAACATCACACAAGACTACTTTTGCGCTGTCCACAATGCGTGCTCTCTACTCCAGGTTAATCGCAGGCGACAGTGAGTTGCGGTAAGTGGAACACATCTGACAGGCCTACGAGCATATAGACCAATGTGCCCTAAGCGTCTATACACGGACTGCCTTAAGACTGTCATACCGGTAGCTGAAGAGATCTGACGAGACAGGTCTGATGCTATTCTCCGTCTGTTTCTTTTGGCAGTAACTGCTAAATACCGGTACTCATTCGGCGTTGTAACTTGGGGGTGACCTGTGCTGTAACATCTACTCACATTACCATCATCTTGGAATCATTGCCAAAGCCTGGAGATGACACTCTGGGCGATTCCAAGTTACTCGGATACTTCCAGCTGGGTACGTCCACATTCCAGTCGTCGGATAATTCTACCACGTAAAAAATCATCCAAATGCCATAACTATGCGGTTATTGCACTGAAAGGTTTCTAAAGCACTTGTGAACATACATATATATATATATATGTGTGTGTGTGTGTGTGTGTGTGTGTGTACATTGTAATATAACTGAACAGATCCATATTTAGATAACATTAGATGAATTTAAAAATTGTATTATTATAATCTATTTTTTGCTGTCTAAGTTGCCAGCTGCATTAGAAAGAAAAAAAAATAATCTATTTTTTTAAACAAATACAGTAATAAAGCAAGATTTCCATAAAATATTTAACAATGCTTTCGAATTTAAAGGAAATTAGTCGTCTTCTAAAAGTGGGTACAAACTGTTATCCTGATTACATTTTAAGAATAGTTCAATATAGAATCTTAATATTTACATGACAGTGATCATTTCGTCGTCAAATTTGTTTTATTACCATTATATTTGACTTATTCGGGTGTAGAAAAATTTACAAGCCATTTTTGTGTAAAATATTTTATTCCGACTATACTTAGATCAAATTTAGCTATGCCCGATTTCAATTAAATCGTGTTGATGGCAATTGATATAAACATCAATTAATCCTCTTGCAAAATCAAGCCATCTTTAAGAAATCGGCATGAAGTTATTTGTTGTCTGATGCAGTTTTCTATGCTAGCAGAAAATAATGAAGATAAAACCCGGTTGAACTTTTACGATTTATGATGTCTCGCTTTCGACAAAGAAAATGATTTTTGTAATAAAAATAATACTATAGCCACCATTCTCTGCCTTCCAGAAAGATTTCATCACTTTTGCAATAATTCCGAAGTCAAAGTTATTGTGCTCATGAATAAAATCAGATAGTCTTAAACAATTCTTACAGCTTTCTTTTTCTTATCTTTCTTGTATTTCTCACTTGCCTTTCAGCATTCTTACGTAAATTTTGTGTAAAAATATTCAATTATATTTTACCCTTCTCTATATAAAGGGTGAGTTTTAAGAGACAAAAAAAAAAGAAAAAATGTCATCTAAAAAGTGTTAAATCAGTTCCACCCTTAACTAGTCCATCCTAGATTTTTTTTTCTAAATTTACTTATCCTAGAGATTTTTTAAAGTTTCTGACATTATTCTCAAAGCTTCCAAAGATTGTGATTTTATAATTAATTTACACTTTATGGTGAGTGAATTCTAGGAAACTAAGACTGAAAATGTTATCTATAAAGGTTTTAAACAAGTCTGTCTTTAAATTGATGACGTACCCAAACTCTAGAGTACCTTTTTATTATTTAAACTCACCAAATCCTAGGACATATCAGAAAAGAGAACTTTGATTTGTGGCACCACATTGGAATAGATTGTTCTGAAATATATTTATAATACTTAGTATTACGTAAAATTTTTAACGTAATTAAACTTTTTTTAGCCCTTTTTTGCACAGTAAGTTTTTTAAGACTCAATCCACCTTCGAAATCATAAGGATCAATTTGGTTGAATACTTATCACTTTTTTTTCAGGTCCTTCTATTGTTTTATAATATATAATATATACTACACAATACTTTTTTCTCAAGTAAAGAAAGCATATGTGGTGAAAGGTTTAGCCTTGCTTTAACTGAAGGATTATATCTAATGAAAATTTAGTTCATGTACTAAATATATAAATTTAGTATATATACTTTTACATATATATTAAACACCTTGTCACACGATTAATCTCTTATAATATACGGAAACTTGCTATGATTTACAACAT
The DNA here is from genome assembly GCA_021605075.1 of Caerostris darwini. Lineage (NCBI taxonomy): Eukaryota > Metazoa > Arthropoda > Arachnida > Araneae > Araneidae > Caerostris > Caerostris darwini. Next base: position 54,629 of record BPLQ01010950.1, on the reverse strand, counting down.
CTAAAAATTTTAATTATATTAAAATACATTTTACGACAATTATTATTAAGTACCAGCTATACAGAAAAAATTAATATCCAAATACCGCACAAAATCTAAAAAACAAATGACTGCTTTTATTATTATAGAAAAGGGTTCTTTTTGATGAAGGTTACGGATATAACAGTATTGTAACCGATTTGCTCTTGCTCAGCAAACACTATCTGTAACTCTAGACTATTATCAACTACTATTGGAAAAGATGGAGTATTGTAGTCCTGGAGGAATTGCAAATATTTGCATATCGAATTAAACGAAAAAACAAAAAATTGCCAATGCAAACTGAATGGTAATTTTCTACAAAGTTGCAATGCAATAACTACTGACTATCTATTCTTATTTCCTACTTAATTTCCAATTTAATCTTCAATGTCTGCTAGCTGCACATGCTACCAAAAGAGCTAAACCTTTGTCTGAGTCGCTTTCGATAGCATACAAATTTTATGCCACTATTTAAACTTTATTCAGAATGGCGAAATCGGCAATGGTTGTTTCTTTCTTATCATTCAAGTTTTAAAAATTATAAATATAGTTAGGAAATAAATTTGAAAAATATTGTTATTTAAACTAGTGTTTAGTGATATTGTTTGCTTTCATATACTGTTGAAATATACTATATATATACTGGGGTATTTCAACTGCAGATTGGTCCTACAAACTTTCAGATTGGTTTGGCCATTTTTTTGTATAATTTAGGCTGATTAGGCTGGGACCTACAGTTTGACAATAAACCTGGAGAGGTGATATTACGCACTTAGACGGAAAAAAATGCAACGGAGAATAGCGTCACACATAGCATTGGGTGAGTGAAAATTACAAAGAGCATTTATTGGGCAATATAGATACAATACAGCTTGTTATGCACAGAACAAATAAAATTGTTTCAGTAGTTGTTCAAAATAGAGCTCGGAGACATCACTGTATAGAACATAACCACGCGTCGTCGGAACAACTGGTGGACATTGTTGAAAGTTTTGGGTAATTTCTAGTGCTATGGCATCCGCAGGTGCATCACAAACTGTACCTATTTTGGCCAATAAATGTTTCCTATTGTTTTCTGTGTCGTTTCTTCGTCATATTTTGCAGATGAACTTTCGCGATTCTGACCCATTCAATGTCATTTGCGACCCCATGTTTCATTGCAATTCTTAGTTTATCTTGATGTTCGGTGAAGTAAGCTCAAATACACATTGTATAAGACATAAATAAACAGCAAATAAAACATAATAAGATTTAATTGGTTCTAACCTAAACCAATAGAACAATTTTAAAAGTTATAAGCATTGTTAAGCTTAAGAATATTAATCGAACAGAAATCTCAGACTCAATATTAGATAATCTATACAGGACACTTCAGTATGCATACTATTTGAGCAAGCGGAATCCGACACTGTGCAGGAAAAAGACCTGCGTGTGATTATTAATGAAAGGCAGAAGCTCTTGAAGGAAAGTTTGCGTAAAGAAAGATCGATTCCTTGGCCACGAAAGAGTTTGCTCGATCCATCTTTTCTCTCACACATGGCTCAGAAATCATTCTTAGCAGAAATATTTTATTAAGCTCTTCCATGTGTAATCTGATGTATCTGACAAAATGTATGTTGTAACATGGCTATATTAATATCCAGCATATTGGTAAGGCGAATAAATAGACGATATATTTAAGGCAACTTTGTGTTTTCCGGAAACAGGACATTTGAATGTTTTGAAAGTGATTTTTAGCTATCGATTAATTCACTATTAATATTAAAAGTAAAGTCGAATCAAACTGATTTAATTAAAAATAAAAATACAACAACATTTGTATGTTTTTAATTTAAGAAAATTAAGATAATATCTTTCGGGCAAACTTCTAGACTAGTGGTAAATGAAAGATGCAAATCCAAATAGCTAATGATAGAATGTGTTTTGTTACAGTCATTAGTTTCAGAAACGATGACTCATTGAAAGATGGGACAACATTTATGAGTGTTTTTCATTTACAATCCCATGCAACATACCAATAAAAAACTGACTTACTCCTGAGGGTTTTAACAAAAATCAGTAATTTTCTTGTAAATTGTGTCTCTTGATTATTTGTGACGTATAAATGCATAAAAATATAACTTCTTTACACCTGAGATCTTTTTATTGTACACTCACCTGTCTTTTAGACGGCGAGTGAACAATATATAAGACCCCTAAAGTGTAAAAAATATTAAAAATCAAAATCAATTAATTTAACACGAAATAGCTTATTAATGATATAAAAATTATAAATAAAATTTTTAAAAAAATTTTAATTAATGCATTACATTTTTAAAAAAATATAAAGTAACTCCACCAATGCTTTAAATTACTAAATAAACTAACACAAAATAACATTACATACAAAGTCAATATACATGATAAATTACAAAAGCAATATCGCTAGTTCACATTGATTGCCATAGTTTTTTTACTGTCACATCATATAAAATTAGATTCCTCGCCAGTGAAAAACAATTTTTATTCTCTTTCACATAAATCGATGTGTGCTTACAACATTTAATTATAAAAACTCTATGGTCTATTAAGTTTCATACAATGAAAAAGATTAACACAAAAGAATACAAAGTAAAGACATGAGCAGGGATTTACATCCAGACTCTGAAACACGTGGCATACTATTCAAATCTGACATTCCTATTTTCCCACGAAATCTACAAATTAGTTTATAATATAACGCATAAATTAGCGTAACATTTGCATAGCTTACTATCAAAAGCAATGACAATTAGCACGTAAATATAATTAAGATCTTTGCGAATTAAAAATGTATTGATAAGGAAATGTTAATACGAATATCCTAATATTCGCACATTTTAATCTTTTTCATCAATAATGATCGGATATGTATGAATGCACCCTTTTTACCAAAATTCATCGAACAGTTTTATTATAGAGCCTTTTTTCTCATTTCTACCTACTTATACCAACATAATTAAACTATTACTAGTATATCTACCTATAATAGGTAGTTTCTCATTTCTACCGTAGATACCAACATAATAAAGTAAATTAAGTTTTTGTATTTTTAATGTTAATTACTTCATATTGTATAGTTTGTGTACCAGATTTTTAGATTTAAAATAAATATTATACATCTTAAAGCAGGGGTGGCCAACCCGCAGCCCACCTCGAATATTTTTCCGGATGTTGAGATTTATCACACTTTTATAAAATATATTTATTTTTTAACGGTGAACATCCCTAGATACGCACAGTGGATTGTTGATAACAGAGCAAACCAGACTCTTAGTTGAAGTTGTTAGCACTTTTGATTCAACTGACACCTCCGGATCGTTTTTTTAGAAAATAAAATTGACTAAACACAAAACATGCTCAAACATAACGGACGCTAACCTGCGACACCAATTACAATTTGCAAATTGAGTGAATAACCCAAATTGACCGATTTGTAAAAGATAAATGAAAGAGTGGAAAAGCAAATATCGCACTAGTAAAATAAATATTTTTTAATGATTTAATTTTTTTTATTTCGTTTATATTTATATATTTTTTATATTTCATTTTTAGTGTTATATATTACTTTACATTGTGGATTTATTATCATTATTATTAGATTATCTATGTTTACTTGTAAGAATAATAGTAAATACAACAATAATAACTCATTATGTTTCAATTTTTCACTCCAAGAAATGTTTATAGTGGGTCTAAATCTAATATGGGAATATATAATTTTATATGCGGCCCGCGGAGTTATGATGCATTTCCAAGATCATTTGGGTTGACCACACCTGTCTTAAAGTATTTCAGATATAATAATATAATATATTTATATTTTACTAAATGAACGTCAGAAAATAAATTGATGCCTTTTTGCCAATTTGAAGTTCATCTAATAGAAATTTCTTAATTGACGAAAAAAAATGCATTTATCCAATATATATATATATATGTGTGTGTGTGTGTGTGTGTACGTGTGTGTGTGGGTGTAGGTGAGTGGGTGTGTAGTACAGTTTTGTTTTTTTAATATAAGAAATATTCTTATGGCAAAACTTTAAAATGCCAAGGTGTAAATGGTATAATGCTGAAGGTATAAATAAGTTCGCACCAATAATAGTCTAACATGATTCTTATAAATTCCGAGGGAAAATATATTATTTCAGAATTCCCACATCTATTGTTAACCAGATTAAGCATTGTAATTGAAATGAAGTAGATTTAGTGGTTTAATTCTTTCCCACAAAAGTTTTACTCAGACTTCTTTAAGAAAGATAAATCAATATAATTTTAATTTGGCATTGAAGCGACGAAAAACGAACCAAAAAATTTCATTACATTATAAATTAAAAAAAAAAAGAACGATGGGATTGCTGAAAAGAAAACAACGAAAACACGATAAAAACTAAATTTATAAAAAAGAGTAAAGGACATGTGATAAGAACTTTAATAAAGGATTTTAAAACGAAAAGAACTTTTAGAGGTCATTTTAAACTAAATAATTCCAACATGATGCACAATAATTCAAACTTTAAACTTCAATTCGAATCTAAATAAAAATAAGTATTTTTAAAATTATAAGTATTGAAAATTTTTATATATTTTTTTTTAATTTCCAGCAAAATTAATTCATTAATTAATAAAAATAAAGGTAATTAAAATTAAATTTAATTAACTTAAATTTAATTAAAATTAATTAAATTTATTTAAAATTTAATTTAAACGCAAAAGAAAATATTGAAAAATATTAATAGTAATTTTAGACAAATAAATCTGAATATAAACAAGTAATATAAAAAAAAAATTTGTAAGTCAATTCCTACTTTTTTTTCACTATATTGCAGAAAATCCTTTATAAATAATTTTCATTCATTTTTTTAAGTTTATCTGGTGCCATCTATTGGTAAATATATGAAACTTAAATCTAAAAAAATCTAAAATTAATTAATTAAATTTAATTACTGAATTAATATTTGAAAAAACTGTATTTAAATCAAGTGTCATCCACTACAAGTTAAAAAAAATTTATTTGAACTTGAGTGGATGAATAAAAAGTATTTTATTGATGGTTGTAAATTTGAACAAGATATATATAGGAAGAGTGTGAGCTAATAGAAGGAATTGAAAAAATAAAGATACAATTAAAATTGTAAATTATTGTATTAATATTTTTACTATTTATCAGATTTATTTATTTAAATTTGTCAGTTTATTATACAATACCGGAACATCTCATATTATAATGTATTAGAGTGTCTTAGATTTAAGTTTTCCTCAAATAATTAAAATTCCACTTTTTTTCTACATCAATAATTTACACTGCTTTTCACCAAATTTATTTTAGTAAAAGTACGTGTTAAAAGTTAATAAAGTAATTTTAATTTAAGTGCGTGTATCTATACATAATCTTAAGATAATAAACATTCATACTTCACTACAATAAATACTTCACAATAAATGAAAGCTAACTATGTCTCAAAAATTTCATATTGAGATAATTTTAATCATGAGGCTTATTTACCTAGAAAAATAAAAATAAAAATTATTTTTATACAAAGAAACAATTCTTTAAAAAAGTTTTGAACTAAAACTTCGTTTCAAAATATTTTTGATTTTAAGGTAAAATATTGTTTACTTCAATAATACCAAGGTGAGATGACTTGAAAATAGATAATCCACTGATGCAGATATTATGTTAATATTTGTTAATAGCTTGTTTCTCATCGACTTAAAATGTTTCGTGTATGTTTAGAGTATCTTTTCTCACGTTATACAAAATACAGCGCAGTTTTTCTGGAAAGACTTTTATCTTTAAATTATTGGGAGAACATGAAATACTCTTATTTTTAATAGGAACTTCTATATTGAAAACAATCCATTGTTCTATGAAGGTATAACAAATTTAATTTCTCATGCTTAGTTTTAAATCTGAAAACATATTTGTATTGTATGCCAAACGTTAAAAACATTTTGTTTTTTCTATTTTTCGAATGTTTGAACGTCGTCTGTATCATAAATTCGTTTTTTATTTTCATTATTTTTTTTTATTTTCATTATATTCAGTATTATAAAGAATATATTTTTAAAAAATTATAGGTAATAATAATGAATATATAAAAAGGAAAATAACAGTAAGAAACTATATTTTTTTTTACTTTTAAATCTAATCTGCTGTCATTAATATCTTTATTTTAGCATGCTAACATGTTATCCAAAACTATGAACAATTATAAAAGATTGATAAGGCCTTATTTTAGGATACATTCAAACTGTGATGTATATAATATTAAATACAACAGCGAATATAAATATTAAAAAAAGTCACGTAACATAATGATTTTTTCTTACGTTGATGAGCTTCATATTTCACATTTAGATACCCCATGGATGAAGAAAAGGCATTGCCTTCCGGAAATCTGTTAAATAAAATTACCCGGAACTTTCATGTTGTATTGGAAAAAATTTTTAAAAAATCTTTTAGGCTCTTCTAGATTAGGCTAGGCTAGATTATTTCATTTACGAAAATGAAAGAATCTCATATACTATGTCACAATTATCAACAAGTTTCCTCTTTCTGAAGCTGCGAATGCATGGATACTTCAAGCCAATTCAAATCTAATCCTTTCTGTACATGACTGTGCATATCTGTATTATTTTACCACGATTCATTTGATCGAACTGCTTGTGATCAGATCTCGAGATTCTTGATCAACAACTAGGGTCCGTAGTCCTCTAGCACAGCGATATGCAAACATTTTTGGTCGTGCACCCCGTAAGACGGAAATAATTATAAGTTGTGTCCCGTATAATATATATACATTAATAATTAACTATATATATATATATATATATTGATTATAAAAAGACTTTCTCTATATATGAGACCCTAGCTATTATACCATTCACAGAAACAGAAGGAAATTTCGGTTTAAGGTGTTTTCAAGTATGCGCTCGAGAATCATATAAAAACAACAGCTAAGCTTTAGAAATTATTGTTACAGTGAGGTCATTGAAGAAACACAAATCAAAACATTTTATTGTTTTTCACAAATTTTCGACTTGGCCTTCTTCAAGCACAATGAGAATGTTCATGCGGCAAATGGTGGATAACACTAAAGCGCGTACTATGGCAGGTATCCCTACAGTTAAATGCTCTGTCTGACGTCGTATGGATGCAAGAAAGAGCCCCTCCAGATGTTAAATCTTCTGTCAAATGTTTCTTAACACAGCAGTATGTTGATAGAGTTATCTCCCGCCATTTACCGTTGCGTCCTATTTCCCTTTTCAAGGCTCCCAATCTGTCTCCGATGGATTTCTGGCTGTGGGAATACCTGAAATCCAAAGTGTATGCTTCTAATATGCATCATAAGTCAGGCTCAACAGATTTTTCTTGACATGTACATGCTTCAGTGCTATTCACCATTTACCGAATACAAAGTGCCATCGGGAGTGGAGAAGGTCACTTGGAAAATTTATGAAGTGCAATGAAATGTTTTGCTTTCAGTTGCTTCTCTGCCCTTATTGATTGTTTTCAGTTTTCTTCTTAGTCTTCGTAGTCCGGGTGACTTTCGTGCTACAGATACAGTGCCTTTTGAAATTTTCCAAAACTTGTAACTGTAAATGTACTCATTAGAGTGCAACTGGTTTTCAAATTATTATGGAGTGTATATCTCAAAATACCTTATACCTAGGAACTCATATATGGATTTTTTTTTATAATCACGCTATATATTATCAATTATTAAATAGTAATGATTTAATTTAAACAGCGCATGGATTATTTTAAAATTAAATTACAAATTTGCATTTTTAATTAAAATTCAATGTCAGTAGTATGATTGGATTTGTTTGTAATACCGGAAAAATAGGACTGGATGCCCTCTGTTAAAGAAATTCGAAAATCTGGTTTTAACTCTTAATTTATTTTACTTTGTGTTATTAATCTATTTTTACTTTTGTTGCAACTAGAGAAAAAGTTACTTTATTTACGTATGTAGGATTAAATGACAAAATTGCATTCTTGCTGAATTTGGTTATTCGTTTTTCTGACGCATGCGCCAATTATGAAGAGACTTTTCACTAAATTCAAAATAATTTTCATTACTTTTTGCTTGATGAAGTCAAAAAAGAATTAAATAATATATATTAAGTTTTTTTAACCTACATTGTGTTAAGAAAAGCAATAAGAAATTTTAAAAAGTTATCAGTAGCAGATGTGAAACTATTATAAATGAAGATTATTAGAAATGAGATTCATAGGAAATATGCTTTAACAAATAATAATAACTAAAAACAATTAAATATAAATAAATTAATAATATTGTATAAATTTAACTTTGATGATGAGAAATGATAATGAAGTATGTCACAATTATCACAAAATAAAACTTCACACAAGAAAAAAAAAATCACTAGCCACAAAAAAAAAAAAAAATAAATAAATAAATAATTGCACAGAAGAGAAAAGTAATAAATAAACATATGTCATAAAAATTACTTGGTGAACAGCTTTTCATAAAAAACAAGCCCCTGACTAAATTATCAACATGGTGCGATTGTTAATTTGGCCCAAAATGAGAGCATCGTGCAAAACCGGAGAGCTGGCCTGGGGAGCTGAATATCTTAAATGCACCAACTTTAAAGCTCATGCGTATGACGATAACAGCAATTTCTTCTTGAAGACTCAGATGCATCTTCCTTCTAAACACAGCACGCTTTTATTCCCTTAAATCTTCGTGCACATGTGCTTTTGAGTCCATGAATTTATGATACTGGGCTCCTCAAACGCAATTGAAACCAATCGACCAATAAAAGAACTTTGCACTCATGTGATACATTATTATTCGCTCTTAAGTGATAGTGGCCCACGTTCTTGGCCTACCCTTAAGTATCACTTTGCATGTCCTCTGGAATACTCATACCACACTTTGGAGCAGATGCTCTAGGTTTGGTTTGGTTTGTCACTCTACGGTCATTTTGTACACACTTTAGGCAAATTATACCCGGAACTACAGCTTAACGTGGATTCTGAACCACTAACAAACATCCATGCCACCGCCACGATTCGAAGCACCAAAGATCAGAGCGCTATCCAATTGGCCATCAGGCCGCAAATGCTCTAGGAGACATCGAATGGATTATTTTTGCTGCAAATCTTGATTTTTTTTTTCTGAATGATATTAGTTTTACTTTTTATGTTCTATTAACATAATTTATAAGTCTATTTAATTAAATCTTTAAATAATTTATTAATTTATTTTTTTTAGGGTTCTCGCCTAAATTGAGGAACTGATGTTAAGATAGTGATATTTAAAAACATTTATTATTTGCTACAAAATATGCAGTCATATAAAGATGGCACTTGGAAAGTTGGCCCTAAGAAGGTTGTTTGCAATCATATATGAATGTAAAATGATCCATTCTATTGTACTTTCTATCAATAAAAAATCCCGGAACTGATCATAAAAATTCTATGCGAATTTCCCTAGGCATAACAAAACCAAACATAGAACAACTGATTCAGGCAAACCAAATACATACATCTAATTGAAGTTTAGTGGTGATTGGCAAATTTCTGTAAAATAAATATTTTGTCAAAATATGTTCTATTTATAGTTGCTTAGTTGTTAATTAATTAATTTAAATTTAAAATTTTAAAACGGTCCACAAGTCTTCAAAAAACACAAAAGTCACAATCACACACATGATTAAAAAAATGTGAGAACTCCTGCTCTCAATTAATTAAAAAAATAAAAAATAATATTTAATAATAATAATAATAATAATAAATTAATTAATAATAACAAACAATAATATTTTAAAATTTAAAATTCTAAAGGGTTCATGAGCTATCAAAGAATACTAATCGTAAAAAACAATCCTTAAAATTCAAAAAAAAAAATTAATAATAATAAATTTAAATGAATCTTATCTTTAAAATAATCCTTAGACAAATAATAATAAAACTCAAAAAATTTAGTTGTTTTTTATCATTTTTTTATTTATTATTTTTATATATTTTTTATTATTTCTATGCCGATTCAAAATTTACTGCAACTAAGTATTTCATTTTCGAGATCTTAGTACTTTCAATTTTCTGTCTTGTAGAAAATATAGAAGCGCAGATTTATTTTAATGGAAATTCTTTTTTTTTATTGAGCTTTTTCGAAGCTTAAATCTAAATTTGCATTCATATCTCTTACACAAAATGTAAAACGTTAACAACAATCCGTATTTTATCTCTTTCTCGGATATTTGAACATCGTTGGTGTCATGATTTCGTTTTGCGCTGTTCGTTAATATTTTGAATAAAGTCACAGAAGCCGGAACAATTTTCAGTAGACAAATGTGAATGCGTTTAGGTCTTTACTTCTAAGTTGGAAAATTGAAAAGAAGTATACGCTCGAAAGAATTTTATATTTCATAAATAATATATATCCTGTACTGTGCTAAAAGATTTATGCTTCATTCTGCAAAAAGAAAAATTGTCTACGAATAAAAAATTAAATATTTATAGAAAATTTTATTTATTTCTGAAAGAACGATACTTATATAGAAATTTTATATAAATATATAAAATATTATATAAATACTTATATAGCATTTTTATTAAATTGTCAAACAAAATCTATTTAAAGTTACAAATAAGGAATTTTATTAATAATTTCGTATATTTTAAGCTGTTTTTTTGTTCTAATGCAGCTGGCAAACACTTAGACGATTGTTTTTGATACCTTCAGGCAAGCGCTGCACCGACATTACTCACTTAGCACTACACAGAAAGAGCGCTACGTACGGCAGGAAAACTTTTCAAAGCGGGGGATGGCCTTTAAGATATATAATATTTATTTTAAATCTAAAAATCTGGAACACAAACTATTGTTTTTTGTTCTAATGCAGCTGCAAACACTTAGACAATTGTCTTCGATGCCTTAAGGCAAGTGCTGCACCGACGTTACTCACTTACCACCACCACCCAAGAGATGCGTGTAGTTTGAAGATAAGCTACGGGCGCGGAGTAACAATACCTCCACAACGCTCTACGATCATGTTAGATTGGAACCTAGGGTTTAAATTGGATTCCGAACCACTGCAAACATCCATTGCACCGATGGGACCCCAGCCCGAAACCTGTGGTACCAATCGCTAGAGTGCTAGCCACTCGGCCATTTAGGGCCACATCCTAAAATGTTAACTTATAAATAAATGTCCACAACTAATATATTTTTTAAAAAATATTATATGATAATTCTAATATTTATTTATTAAAGTTAATATTTATTTATAAAGTTATTATTCAGAAAAGCCTTATATTTAATTTTAAAATAATAAAAATAAATATCTCAAAAATATATATCCATATTCCACTTTTATAAATATCTTGGTCTAAGTTTTCCATAAAATACGATAATTTTACAAGGTTTATGCCCTTGTTAAGATTTATTAGAAAATATAATCTTTTTCTCAAGCATAAAAGGGCATTAGCGCGGCATAATAAAAGCATAAAACAAATTAGTGTTTTATCAAAAGAAATGGTTTAACGTATCAAAAGTAAAGCATGAATATCTTTACAAAGCGTTTTTATGAAGGAAAATTCAAAACAATTCTCGTAATTATGACATAAAATTGTTACTAATTTTTAAGTAAAAAATTCATTTTATTAAGTATCGTACTATTTTTTTTTTTTTATTATAACAGTTACATTTAAATGAAAAAATTCAGTTTGCAATATTGGATTTAAAACTAGATAACTTATTCGGAGATTACCAAATATCTAAAACATCACAAATATAACAAATATCTATAAAATGAAAATATGACTTGATGACAAGCAAATAAATTGAAATAAAAATTATTCCACTGTAAAAACACACCCAAAACTCAGAAAATATGATTCATATATACAATAGATTTTTACAGAATAAATTTGAAAAAAATGCAAATATTAGCTTTATAAATAAAAAAAAATGAATAATAACAATGATGAAAAAATTGTTAAGAATCTTTGAAATTACCTTCGAGGCATTATGTAAATGTTTCATCGGAAATTCATTTACTCATTTTGTTTTTTTTTATTACTTCAAATTCTTTTTTTTTTCTAGATTAGAATATATTTAAAACCAAAAAAATAAAAAAATAAAACAGTACTTTCACTAATCAGGTAATTTAATTTTTAAAAATTTCTTGATAGTTTCTAAAATATTTAAAATTTTTTAATATTTTATACATTCTGAAATATTATCATTATAAGCAGTAGAATATTGTAATGAATAATGTTGTTATATAAAAATACGTCCTCGAAAAAAAATATCCCACAAACTTCGCATTCACCTTATTATGAAGCTACATTAAACAAAACAGCACACATTACAGAACGCTGTTTTGGAATAATAACAAATCCTAATAAATAATTTATAATAAAAGAAAAAAAGCTTTAATTTAATATTAATACAGTTTTAAAATGAAGTTTTGAATCGTATAAAAACACTTTTTAGATAATGTTTATAAATTTAATTTAAAATGTTTTACAAACTATTTTTCGCATAATAATAAAATAATTTCAATTTTAAACATTCTATGATCAATAAAATATTGTATAAAAGAATAATTTTTAAAAAGTATTATTTTATTAAATGAATATGGATGTTAAAGAAAAATTAGAAAACAAGAAATACTCTGATAATTTCATTCAGTTGAAAAGAAAATTATGTATTATGTAAATTGCTGGGTTTTTTAAAATACAAAAATTAATAATAATACTGATATAAAATTGCAAAGAAACTATGAAATTACCTTCGACACATTATGTAATTATTTTATATTTAATGCACGTTCCTCTTATAATTATGCTTAAGATAAATTTATTATTTTCATCAAATAATAATAAGAATTATCATTTCAGTTATTTTTTTCAGAATTTTAATAAATTTTTAACATCTTTTCATCATCAAATACAAGATTAAAAAAGATTATTTTTACAAATTTAACAAAAGGAAATTTTATTAATGTTACAAACAAAAAAAAAATATTTAATACCTAACTTTATTTCTAATAAATAAAATTCTCAAGGTAATTTTTTAAAAATATATTGTAACAATTTTTAGTATGTATTCATCAAACTCTACTTAAAATAAAATAGTTTTAACAAATTAATAAAAATCATCATGTATAAAACATTTTGATACCATTTACTAGATTTAAACTAAAACATATTTAAAAAATACAAAACATACTCGATTTATCGATTAAAAATATTTAATCAACATTAAAATTTTTAAAAAAAGTTCACTGCTAAATTTTCTTTCAAATAAAAAAAAATATATTTTATAATCAAAAAGGTTTATATTTTCACATTTTTTTTATATATTCATTGTAATTGGAATTTCAGCTCTTTGAAATTCCAATTACTAAATTAACACTATTATTGAAAAATCTTACACTTTTTTTTTTCAAATTCCAAAAAATTTCAAACAAATAGAAAATGTGTTTGACATATTAGCGACACTAACTCAAATTAAAGAAAATTAAATTAAACATTACAGTAAAATAATTTATATAATGCCAGTATTTCATATTATCACATTTTCCTTTAATCTCTATATATATATTCATTTAATGACACAAAAATTACAATTGCTCACAATTAACCTATTAATATACAAACAGAAGAAGAAAACTGATAATAATAATATCAACAAAGAATAATGTTAACTAGATACTATTAAAATAGCATTCAAATTACCAACATATCAACAAACATAAATTTGACTTATAGATATATAAAGGACATAGCACATCGACAAAAGAAAACCAACGAGAACCGACAAGGAGAGAACTAGAAACATGACCATTTTTCTCGACAAATGCACCACTGGTATTTGCTACACATAAATATATGGCATACCCATCATAGCATTCGGAACATAAAAATCCTAAAATACCTTCCATTCGAACCTCTCAAAAAAGGATGAAATTCTTCAAGAACTAATATTCATATGTCTATCTCTCTCTCTCTCTCTGTATATATATATATATATACAGAGAGAGAGAGAGAGAAATAGGCCCATAACAATAAAGTTAATTCAGTGTTATATTTTCTTTCAAATACATATTGTTCTCACAAAGTTGCATGGTATCTCATTTTTCTTTAATATAATTCAGTAATAGAATAATATATTAATATTAATATAATTCATTTAAAGCTAACGAAATCAAAATGACTAATTCTTAACGTATTAACCTTTGGATAGGAAATTTTTATAGAGTTTAAAGAAATGATAAAGTTTATAATAAAATTAAAAAAAATAACGTTTATTTTTCATAAAGTTTTAAATATGTTTAGAAGTTGAATAGAAGTGATTAAAGAGAAATTTCCTATTCAAAGATTAATAAGTTAATAACTAGTAATTTTGATTTCTTATATTTACTCTGTTACACATTGCAAAAGTGTTAATAAACTCTTTTGCGATGAATTTTAAATGAACGCTTAATCAAAAGTGAGAAACAATATATGATTATTTTTTGATAGAAAATTTAATATTGAATATTCTATCAAGAAAATAATCATATATTGTTTCTCACTTATAAATAAGCGTTCATTTAAAATTAATGAAATCAAAATCACAAACAATTAACTCATTAAGTTGAAAATTCTTTTAAATCAATTTCCAAACTACCGAAACATTTCAAACAAATATAAAATACATTCGACATGTCAACCACCAAAATTCAACATCAAAAAAATGAACGCTTATTCAAAAGTGAGAAACAATATATGATTATTTCCTTGATAAAAAATTTAATATTGAATATTCTATCAAGAAAATAATCATATATTGTTTCTCACTTACGAATAAGCGTTCATTTAAAATTAATGAAATCAAAATCACAACAATTAACCTATCAAGTGAAAATTCTGTTAAATCAACTTTTCAAACTACCGAAACATTTCAAACAAATATAAAATACATTTGGCATGTCAACCACCAAAATTCAACATCAAAAAAATTACTTAAATCCCATTAGAGCAAAATAACTTATTCATTGCCTAACTTTTTCCATCAAGTAAATAAAGTTCTCACAGTCACAAAAGGTACTTACCACATCCGATATGAGCGAAATATCCGGCAAGGGAAGTAATCCACAAGTTCAATCGATACCGGGAAAACACGGACAAAAGTTTTGGTGCGCAATTCGGAGTCGGGCTCAGGAACGTAGTGACACCGGCAAGAGAGAGGGACGCCCTATCGGTCAGAGGTGCGGCGATTGTGGCGCCCTAGATTCAACGCCCCGTTACGTATTGACAGTGGAGACTGCCGATAGTGTGTCGGATTGAGATAAAAAGGCCGATGGTGTCAATGGAGAAATGATGTACGGATATTTGACGGGGCCCGAAAAAAAAATTACGGTGGAGTTTGTGAAAAATGAATCAGTATTTGTCAATAGATATTATTTTTTTATTAAAAAAGTTAGGAATTCTCTAAGATCTAAATAAACAATGCGTTCTGACATCATGAAAAAAACTGCAGCTATTTTTTGAGAATGATGGATTAAGTTTTTAGATGGTGAAATTATTTATCCATACAAAAAACGACATGGTTTCTATAAAAGAAAAAGTTTATAAAAAAAAGATTTTGTAGAACATAAGATGCATTTTTTTCAGGAAATATTTCAAAATATTATTTGTTGCATAAAATATCGTATTGAAATATTGATGAAGAATTTTTATTTTATTTTGGTATTCCTTATTGTAGAATTTAATAGGATAGGATAATAAAAAATTACTATTTCAGCGAGGTTTAAAAATTGCATCAACGTCCATTTACATTTAACAGTATTCACATTCATATTTTGCCGATGTATACAAAAGTAGATCTAATACTTCAACCCAAAGAATAATATATATCTTAAACGGCTAAAGATATGATTAGAGTGTTTAAAAAAATTGTTTTATATTATTATGTAGGTCATATTTTCAATACAGTCAAGTACTGTTTGACTAATAAAAATTTTTAAAACCTATCCATTATTTGAGTATCCAGAAAAATTTAATTCAAAATTTGAATTATCTATTTATGTAATTAAGTTGTTAAAATAAGTCATTTAATGAAATCATATTTAAAACAAGAAATATTCCCAAATATTACAATTTTTTAATGATGATCTTTAGTCATTTTGTTAAATTTCTTTATAAAAATTATTTTAGTTTTTATAAAACCAAACTTACAAGAATGAAATTTATATATATATATATATATATTTTTAAATTAATGATAAATTATTTTTCATTTTTGAAAACATATTCAATATAATTTTTTCTATGATTTTTTTAAATAAATCAATCAATAAAGTTTTATAAATAATTTGTCGATTAAAAGTGTGGATAATAATTTGTTAATGAATTGGTTAATAATAATTTGTTAAGGAATAATAATGATAATTATTAGGTTTTTAAATCGTATTCAGCAAAATAATATGAATTTTTTTTTTTTCATTTCTTAATTTTCAACTAATTACATTATAAAAATTTCAATTGGAAAAAGAAAACATAAACGGTTAATTTTATGTATATTAGAATAAGAATAACTTTCTGATTATTATGATTTAAATTTTTTTATAAAACTAATTTGAACGCAAAATAAACTAATTTTATAAAAAGTTTCTAGAAACTTTTTTGACAAACTAGGGAATTTAATTTAAAGATTTCTGTTAAGTAATTTTTGAAAAATTTATAATTAAAACAAAAACAATAAACATATAAATACTTGTTTTGGAAATAGTTTACGCATAAATAAGCATGTTCAGTTTCAGGAGAAACAGTTTGTTCAAGTTATAATATGCTTGTTATGAAATAGTATGAGTAAGTTTTCTTACTGTTGTTGAACATCCATGAGCCTCGTGTTCCATGAACAGTCCATCTACGGGTTATGAAGGGACATATAGAAACTAGTATATGATAGAAGGACTAGTATATATAATATAGGACTAGTATATGATAGAAAACTAGGAAAACTATCACCAAGCAATTAAACTATCGATACAAGAATTTCAATGTCTATTATAATAATATATTTTATTTATTAAATAACATCGTTAAAAAGGTCTTTGCTTGATTGAATAATTATTAATAAGTATAATTTCTTTTATTTGCTACTTTTGAGAAAGAAAAGGGAACGTCAGAGATACTGAGTGAGATAGCGAAGCAAAGTTAGCGGAACCCTTCATAGTGTACTGAAAGATCAATCGTATTTTCATGCACACATCAAAATGATATTACTATCATTTCATGGCAGATCAAAATATTTTTAATGCAAATCTTACTAAATTTATGGCAAGATAAACAATAACGGCATAAATAAAATAATTGAGAATAACCCATGTAAATTCTGGCTAAGAAACTTAAAAAAAAAAAACGCTATATACAATAAATTAAATAAAAAAATCATTGTAAACAACTTTTTAAAACTGCATTTATAAAACAGCTATGATTTCTGCAGTTGCTTGGGGAAAAAATTCTGCTTTACACATATACGATATTTTAAAATAAAGAATTTAAAAAACTGAAGAAAAAAGTAAAATAGCATATTATATAAATTTAAACTCAGTTTTTAAACAATTTTAAAAACTGATTCTCAGAATTTATGAAACACCTGAGAATCTCATCTTTTCATAAATTTCCAACAAAAATTCTTTTTCGTTTTACATTGATGGGTTCGTTTTCGTTTTACATAAATGCATTTATGTATACCACGAATACTTCGAAAAAAGCATACTCCGAAAAGCGTTGAAGATATCGGGCAATGCTTTATAAAGGACTTTAAGGACCATGCATTTAAAAGTCATACGGAAGACTGGTAATCGATGCAAGACACTTTGCACATCATGTCACAATCGCCATCGAGTATCCTCTTTTATGAAAACAATTACTGCAATGAACGCTGCTAACCATTTGTCCTTGAGTCGTCCATCATGTTAGGTGGGTAATCTAAAACTATCGTAGAATGCCAGCCAATCGGAATCTATTGCCCATTTGGGCTTCAAATTGGCAGGCAACTTACGGCATAAACTTTTCCATCAGATGGAAACACATCTTAACTGTGTTTGAAAACTATTAACTGTGAACCACAAAACGAGCTTCCAAGAAGAATTTTCATTCCATTTTAACTATTTTAATCATGCACTTGCATGTTTATATCTTAAAGCTCTGATGGAATAGTTTAATAGTTACAATGAAACCATTTCTATTGTATTATTTAAAAAAAACACTTTTATGAAAGAAACAACGGAAATGCATCGCGTACCAACTTTTCTGAAAACAATTACTGAAATGAATGCTACCAACAATTTGTCCCTGAGTCGTCCATCATGTTAAAGGAGGGTATTCATTGGGCACTAAAACTACATCGTAGAATGCCAGCCAATCAGAATCTAATGCCTATTTGGTCTTTCAAATGGTTGGAAACAACATAAAATTTTGTATCGTTTGGAATTACACCTTAACTGTGAATGCTACCACTGAAACAAGCTTCCAAGAAGAATTTCCAAGCCATTTTAACTATTTTATTCATGTACTTGCATGTTTATAACATAAAATTTTATCAAACCATTTCTACTGAATTATTTTTAAAAAAACTCTTATGAAAGAAGCAACCAAACTCCAACTATCCCCGAATGTCTTAAATAATAATTGAAAGCACACGCTACAGCCCGATATGCAACTTAAATAAAATATGCAACAAGGAAAACCCAGATTGCACTTGACTAACTTCAATCAGGCGTGATTGATTTATTGTATCACTTCACCAGTTATTGTTTCATGAAGAGAAGGTCGTTTAGCTGGGCTTCCATCTCGCCGAGATTAATTAATATTAAAATTCCAATCCCCATAGCCCAGAGCGCAAAGGAGGAGCTCTCTGCGGTCAGAAAACAATCGGCTCCCGTTCTATGTGTCCATGCACAATTAATGAATGCTGATGGCAGAAAGTTAATTTAGCTATAAAATGTGAATAGCAATAATTAAATAAATCCACTTATGGTGCATCTGGGGAAAGATTAATAAATGAGTTTATGGTGTTTATGAATCTTTATAACGACCGTTTTTGTTGCGAGTTTTAGAAGATGCAGTGATTTTTAAGCTAATGAAATTTTGAAAGTGTTTCACTTTGTAAGTTAATGCTCAGTTTTCTTGTTTTTACTAAGTAAGATCATTTTAATAGTTTTGAGAAATAATTTAATTAAATTCAAGAGTCATAGAAAAATATTATTTAAAAGCTGTTACATAGTAAAGAGATGTATAATAGATAATATATATGCTTTGAAACATTGTCATAAATTTAAGAATTTTTTTTTAAATTTAACATTTAGAGTATTATTAAATATTGTGAGAATGAACTACTGTTTTAAATTATGTATTTAAATATTCCTCAATTAATTAATTTATGTTTTTTGTTTATCGTAGTAAAAGTGTAATAGAGTTCGTATATTTCAATATTTCGTGTATTTGTACTAAACTAATTAGCTAATGATATAATTTAAACTGATAACAAAACTACATAGAGCTGCGAAACTTACCATGAAGTTTCGTTTAAACCAGATCCAGGAACACATCGGAGCTGTTTAGTTAGTTTAATTGAATTGTACAGAAATTTTGTGATTTTTTTCAGGATTTTTATTGCAAAATCTATTGCACTTATCTTAACGTTGCACCTTAGAACTGCAAACACAATCATTTAATATTTTTTATATTAGTTAGAATATACACTGAAGTGACAAAAGTCATGGGATACCTCTTAATATCGTGTCGGCCCTCCTTTCGCCCGGCGAAGTGCAGCAACTCGACGTGGCATGGACTCAACAAGTCGTTGGAAGTCTTCTGCAGGAATATTGAACCATGCTGTCTCGATAGACGTCCATAATTGTGAAAGCGTTCATGGTGCAGGATTTTGGACACGAACGGACCTCTCGATGATGTCCCATAAATGCTCGATGGGATTCATGTCGGGCGATCTAGGTGGCCAGATCATTCGTTGGAATTGTCCAGAATGTTCTTCAAACCAATCGCGAACAGTTGTGGCCCGGTGACATGGCGTATTGTCATCCATAAAAATCCCATCGTTGTTTGGGTAAATGAAGTCCATGAATGGCTGCAAGTGATCTCCAAGTAGCTGAACATAAGCATTTCCAGTCAATGTTCGGTCCAGTCGCACCAGAGGACCAAGTCCATGCCATGAAAAAACAGCCCACACCATTACGGAGCCACCACCAGCTTGAACAGTGCCTTGCTGACAGTTTGGGTCCATGGCTTCGTGGGGTCTGCGCCACACTCGAACCCTACCATCAGCTCTTACCAACTGAAATCGTGACTCATCGGACCAGGCCACGGTTTTCCATTCATCTAGGGACCAACCGATATGCTCACGTGCCCACGAGAGTCGCTGCAAGCGATGTCGTTCTGTCAGTAAAGGCACTCGAGTCGGTCTTCTGCTGGAATAGCCCAAGAAAGCCAAATTTCTCCGCACAGTTCTAACAGACAAGTCCCTTGTACGTCCCACATTGATTTCTGCGGTTATTTGACGCAGTGTTGCTTGTCTGTTAGAATTTACGACTCTTTGCAGACGTCGCCGGTCTCGGTCGATAAGTGCAGGCGGTCGACCACTGCGCTGTCCATGGTGGGATGTTATGCCTGAAATTTCATACTCTCGGCACACTCTTGACACAGTGGATTTGGGAATGTTGAATTCCCTAACGATTTCCGAAATGGCATGACCCATGCGTCTAGCTCCAACTAACATTCCGCGTTCAAAGTATGTTAATTCCCGTCGTGCGGTCATCATCACGTCAAAACCTCTTCACATGAATAACTAGAACAGAAATGAAAGCTCTGCGAAAGCACTGCGCATTTATACCTGTTCTACGCGATGCTACTTCCATCTGAAAATTTACATCCCATGACTTTTGTCACTTCAGTGTATATATATATATATATATATATATATATATATTCTTCTAGAAGAATATTAAAATAAAAATTGTTCAGGATTAGAATTGCTCATAAGCTGCAGCAAGAAAATTACTAACATCATTTAATTAACATAAAGCTCAAAATGTTGAACTGAAAAGCTGCAATGGCAGATAAAAAATGTACGCAATAATCTATATAAATAATATTTTTTTTCTAATGCAGGAGGAAAATATTTAGACAGTTATCCTTTATGCCATAAGCAAGGACAGCACCGACGTTACTCACTTAGCACTACCCAGGGGGCGCGTTAGTTGACTATATGCTACGGACGCGGAGTCACACTACCCCTGCAACACTCTACAACCATATTAGACCGGAAATACGGTTTAAAGTGGATTCGGAACCAATACAGACATCCATTTCACCGCCGGGACTCCAACCCTGCGGTAGTCACTTCACCATCAGATCCCCGTTATAAATAACATGAAGGAAATAATTTAAAACATCCTGGTGACAGCTTTATCAAGAAATACATACATATGTGCATTCACACACATACATATGTATATATATGTATTTAATTTTTGTAAAATAATACTTCATTTTTTTTTTTATTTCTTTACAATTGAGTAAATAAAATTTACAAAAACAAATAAATAAATCGCATAGTCGCATCTTTGAAAATAATGCTAATGCTCCTGTGAAATATTATTATTCAATTAACGATAACATTAAATAGTTTCTCATTTATCAATACATGTGAAAACGAGGGATGAAAGAGACACAATCTTAGAGTAATAAATTTACGTTAAGAGAAAAATTATTTTCTCGCATACTGATATCTAGTTTTCTCTTCCAACTATTCTTAATGCTACGCAATGTCTACGAGCACAACAGTTCTAAAATTTCTTCCTTTTGCTTCATACTTATAATCAGAAATCCCAATGCATCTAATCCCTTTGTTTTGGGATAGGGATATTTTGATATAATAAATCATCTTTGCCATTACACAACAATAACTTAACCACTGTGTTTGTCTGAAAACTATAACTTTATTAGACATTGTCAAGGGAATTCGTTAAAAAAAAATTCTGTTAATTTAAATTATTAACCATCTCATTTTTAGTTAGTATAACCCTGGATAATGTATTGTGACAAAATGCTCATATTTGCACGTTTGCTTTATTAATTCTAATTTTATTATTATATATACCTATGATTCTAATATAAACATTTACTTCCAATTCATTATGACAATTATGGAAAATTAAACTATAATTTCTATGACACAAATTAGGACTTAAATACCAAAATCTTTATTAATTTTTTTGTCAGGAATAAATGTAAAACGTATAGAAACCATCTAGTATAAGTACGTGTATTTTAAATTCGTTCTTCATTTTTTAATATAAAAAGTATGTAACATATTATACATAAGCAATAGCTTTTTCAAATTATGAGCTCTAGACCTAAAACAATTTTTAACTGAACGACAGATATGTAGCAGAATCAGCTTTACTAGGTTTAGTTTATCGCCGTACTGGCATTTTATGCACACTTAGGGTTAATTAGACCGGGACAAATATACATGCCACCCCATGATTCGAACCTGAAAACTGTGTTTCCAAAGGCCAGAGCACTAGCCGATTGACCATCAGGCCTCCCAGCCTTACTAATAGGTGGCATTAGTTCTATATTATAGACCTAATATATTATACTTGCATTGCGAAAAAGGTAATTTGGAGCAAACACCTTCAGAGACATTATGAGAGATTTGAACCTTCTACTTTCTCACATGTTTTCAACAAAGGAACTTTCCAGTTTTCAGATTTGCTATATTATTCCTAATATAGATACTAGAAATTTCGACTCGGATTCACTTCATCAGAACTGGAACCATGTTCTCTCAGCTCGGAAGTTTAATATGATATTTAACAAATCAATGTAAGATTGGAGAAATATTCCTTAAACAAATACCAATAAGATGCATTCTGAAAATACTATTGAACTTATAACAGAACATCGTTTTCATTACTTTAAAATAAATAAGCTATATTTTACAGTCTTATAAAATTCACACTTTTAATTTAAATGTTATTATCTTAATAAGTCAATTCATTTATTAACAATTCCAAAATTATTTCGAGTTTTTTTAATGAAAATCCCTGTCTCGAAATTTTATAAATCCATCTATATTTAAATATCTTTATTTCTACAATGAACTTTTGACATTTAGATAATAGGAAATGTCTCAAACGCTATATAATACTAATTGTAGTAAAGAAACTCATAAAATAATTGAGGAAACTATCCACGAAATTTAATCTACTTTAATATACACCGGTGTTCAGAATTAAGAGAATTGGCATATTGTGTGGATTTTCTCCAAAAGTACTGTACAGAAGATAAAACTAATATATTCAAGGAAAAACTGCAAATCTCTTGTGTCGAATGCTTAAGGTTAAATGTACGCTTGGGCGCTGTACCTACAGAAGCAGGCTTTAGAAGCTCAAGTGTTAATTTTCTCATTTCGTTCCATCGCCTACATCGCCAAATTTTATGATGGCTTTTTTTTCTTTTCCTTCCTTCTTTTTGGTGAGATTAAATTGAAAATAAATCTTTAATTTAAAAGATTGATAACCGAGATTAAGGATTGCGAAAGATAAATTGAATAAACCCTCAACGTTTACAAATTGAAATGAGGTGTGCAGAAACTAGAAGTAAAGCAGTCCCAAGTACAGATTGCTTAACTCTTATATACAGAACCTAGCGTTGTTCTAAACTTCTTAAAATATTTAAAGATTCTGATCCATAGACAGAAAATCTTCGTATAGTTTTCCGTTATCCAAGTGCTTTAATAAGATCAACATTTGTTCATTATATAATCAACAATTTTCCATTAGCGATGTGCAACGAAAATGTAACAGCTTTTCAGTTTTCCGGTGACTTTGTTACAACTGCATGTACAGAAAATTCCATTCCATGAAAGAGGTCTGTAGCAAGAATTGCAATAGATAGTTGGTGTCCCACTTTTTATTACGCACAGGAGCACTTCTATCTCACTTTTTATCCCGTTCACCATGATACAGAGAGCATCGACTTTTTAACCAGAGATCATTAAGAGGCTATTACTACTATTTACTAATTCATTCCTATTCACTTTAACAGATGATTCTAAACATACGTTCTTCTGGGGGAAAAGCCAGAAATAACTACTTGTACTTCAACATCCAAATAGTTAATATTTTGATAAAAGAAACTTGATGGTTTGGCAAACATCATGTTGGATGCTTGAATAGACTTTCATATCTTTGTTGAGTCTCTGTGACTGTTGAGGAATAAAGAAATTAAATCTTGGAGTCGCCTTAAAATTGGCCCTTTTTCATTTAATAGAAGGTCATGTGTTTTCACTTAGACCAAAAATAACCGACGTTTAGTACTTGTAACCTGGCTTTCTCCCCCGAGTGCCTGAAAACACTCCCATACATACACACATTCACAAGCGCACACACACATATATATATATATATATATACACGCGTATATATCTATATCTATATATATATATACACGCGTATATATATATATATATATATATATATATATACACGCGTATATATATATATATATACACTGAAGTGACAAAAGTCATGGGATACCTCTTAATATCGTGTCGGCCCTCCTTTCGCCCGGCGAAATGCAGCAAATCGACGTGGCATGGACTCAACAAGTCGTTGAAAGTCTTCTGCAGGAATATTGAGCCATGCTGTCTCGATAGACGTCCATAATTGTGAAAACGTTGATGGTGCAGGATTTTGGGCACGAACAGACCTCTCGATGATGTCCCATAAATGCTCGATGGGATTCATGTCGGGCGATCTAGGTGGCCAGATCATTCGTTGGAATTGTCCAGAATGTTCTTCAAACCAATCGCGAACAATTGTGGCCCGGTGACATGGCGTATTGTCATCCATAAAAATCCCATCGTTGTTTGGGTACATGAAGTCCATGAATGGCTGCAAGTGATCTCCAAGTAGCTGAACATAAGCATTTCCAGTCAATGTTCGGTCCAGTCGCACCAGAGGACCAAGTCCGTGCCATAAAAAAACAGCCCACACCATTACGGAGCCACCACCAGCTTGAACAGTGCCTTGCTGACAGTTTGGGTCCATGGCTTCGTGGGGTCTGCGCCACACTCGAACCCGACCATCAGCTCTTACCAACTGAAATCGTGACTCATCGGACCAGGCCACGGGTTTCCATTCATCTAGGGGCCAACCGATATGCTCACGTGCCCACGAGAGTCGCTGCAAGCGATGTCGTTCTGTCAGTAAAGGCACTCGAGTCGGTCTTCTGCTGGAATAGCCCAAGAAAGCCAAATTTCTCCGCACAGTTCTAACAGACAAGTCCCTTGTACGTCCCACATTGATTTCGGCGGTTATTTGACGCAATGTTGCTTGTCTGTTAGAATTTACGACTCTTTGCAGATGTCGCCGGTCTCGGTCGTTAAGTGCAGGCGGTCGACCACTGCTCTGTCCATGGTGGGATGTTATGCCTGAAATTTCATACTCTCGGCACATTCTTGTGACAGTGAATCTGGGAATGTTGAATTCCCTAACGATTTCCGAAATGGCATGACCCATGCGTCTAGCTCCAACTAACATTCCGCGTTCAAAGTCTGTTAATTCCCGTCGTGCGGTCATCATCACGTCAAAACCTCTTCACATGAATAACTTGAACAGAAATGAAAGCTGTGTGAAAGCATTGCGCATTTATACCTGTTCTACGCGATGCTACTGCCATCTGAAAATTTGCATATTGCTATCTCATTACTTTTGTCACTTCAGTGTATATGTGTGTGTGTGCACATAATAACAATCAATAATTCAAATTCGACAGCAGACAAGCAGTGTTGTGAGTAGTTATATTACATGTAATTAGTGTTTTGTACTAATAAGTACAATCTGTCACTCAAATATAATAGCAGATATTCAGTATCATGTATAAAGAGACTGATGAAATTAAGGGATGTCTGTGCGACCTTCACAGGTCGAAACAACTACAGATTGAATATGTTTCAACCATGAGCTGAAAAATGTGTACTCTAATGAGAAGTGAGAGAAGCTGGCCTCCACCCTTTCTTTAAGGAGGATTTTTAAAGGGGATATTTTCTTAAAGAGAGGTTTTTGGAGAAGAAGTAAGAGAGTTCTGCGACGAGTCGACTAGAAGTGTTGTTATTCTTCTCTAAAGTGACTGAATAGGCCAAGTTTCCGCCTGTTTTTCAAAGTAAACACTTAGGGTTTCGTTTATCACATCATGTGATAATTAAGGTCTGCCGCACACCAGGCAATTAGATTCTACGTAGACTCGAGAACTCGATTAGATCGTAGACTCGATTCTAATCGTGTGATTTAATTATGCATTTGGGTCAAACTTTATTTTTAGTTTTTCACTTTTTTCACCTTTTTTTACCCAGTGTTCATTATTTGTATATATATAAGCATATATATACTGCCTGTAATAAAAATTAAAGTGTTCCTATGAACTTGAAAGGGGCCCTCTTCTTGAAGCCGTTATAAGTCTGATATAGGCCGAGACGTTACAATAGGGCTCTGTTTTAGACCTTCTGGATCAGATTGAGTTTTAATCCGGATCATGATTGTATGCCACTAACTATTGTGGTAAACGACCACGTTAATTTTATTATTATTACTTTTAACATTATTATAATTCATCGAAATTATTTAAGTAAAATCTGCTTGATAGAGGAGATTGACGATCAAAAGTGAAAATTCTCTACATTTAAAAGTTGAGTTTAATTTTACTTGTATTTCTATAATTACTTTTTACTTTTTCAAATTTTTACATTTAAAATTAGTGAGATGAAATGGATCGTAACAAAATCTCTTAAAAAAAATTAATTATTTAATTATTTTAATTAAAAAAATTATTTTTTTATTTTTTTTTAAATTTGATAAATTTATAATGTTTCAATATGACTTATTACTTATTTACTCAACGGTCTATAAACAGAATATAATAGTAATTAAGAGCAAAATTAATTTCCAGTGATAGCATTAGAAACAAAATTTTTTAAAAATCTAAAATGGCTTCTTTTATTCTGTTATGTAACATCGTTTTTATGACATTACAAATATCACTCGCTATGTGACCCCCTCCCTTTCACCCTCCCCAACCCCCAAAAAAAACTTTGTCCCAGAACTACATCACCATTAAAATCTATACATTAATATTAAAATCACGTTATCACGTTCTTAATTATCGAGTCGATAGCATCTTTGTATCTAATTTAATTTCACACTTCAGTCAAGTCTTGCTATTCTATTATATGCTATCACAACTTTGGTGATATTACTGTCATAAATTCCTTCAAAATAAATAAAATCGTTTATTATGTAGCACTTTCTTTACTTCATACATTTTTCCAGTCATTGAAAAGGATTAATTCAAAAAAACGTGCTCATCAATTTTATTTCATTAGTCACTGGAGCCGTATAGTGCAGTCATCAGAAAAGACAAAGATAGCATTATGCGCAATCATAATAACAATATGATAATCAATGTAGAATAATCGTAAGTATAAATTATTAAATGATATTTAATGATAATGTTGAACTGCAAAATTATTTTTCCATGTTTGATTATTAATCTATGTAATACATATGCGATTCTCACACATTATTTCTCTATGAATAATGTGGGACAGATGATTTCCACTAGTCAATTCTAATTTTTTAAAGGATATAGTGAAAATTATGAATTGTTTTGTAAAGAATTTGATAAAAAATCAATTAAAGAAGTTTTCTTTTCTTCATTAAGTACTCAAGTCAACTGCGACTAACAATCAATAAAACCCGGAAACACGGACGCTTGAACTTCGATCTACTATACTGGAATTAAGAACGAAAAAAATCAAAGGAATGGAAGAGAACCATTAACTATAGAAAGAATACAATTGAGAAGCCATATTGTCTTTCTTTCCTTCAAGGAATTTCGAATTCCACCACAGCTTTCACTCATGAGATCAAGAAATAAATGACCTCACAAAATGCAAATAAAATTCCTCATGGCAGTTCTAGCTTGATGTGTACCTCGTTTTATTTTGTATGATTGAATGCCTTAAACATGAAATGGGAATAAATATTGCTTCGTTCTCGGAATGAATATTTTAAATCGAAGGATTTTTTTTTTACTTCCGCTCAACCTACTGCTCAAGTTACTGCATTCTTGTTGCTGACAGGTTTTCATATATCACAAGTGGAATTTCTTTGTTCGCTGATGAGTCGATAATTCAAAAACTTAAATCGTGTCATGATAATCAATAGAAAGTTTTATTGTCAAAAAAAAAAAAATGTTGTCTTGAGGTTTGAATTTCATTGGGCATAAATCTGAGTAATTTTTTAAGAAATTTAAAATAAATTAAAAGTTTATTTGAAAGCTTTATTATTATTTGCACATTGTTCTTCACAACATAAAATAAAATAAAATACATTTTTAAAATTGTTGAATGTTCTAAAAAATGCAATTTTAAAAAGTTGTTTATGTATTTCTAATTTGCTTTTTTTCTTTTTAATTATTATAATTAGTTATTGCTCTGGCGCTCTGTGGCACAGGTTCGGGTTCGAGTCCCGGCGGCACCATGGATGTTCGTAGTGGTTCGGAATCCACTTTACCGTCTCGGTCTAATATGATCATAGAGCGTGGTCTTGAAGTTTAGTTAGTCTTCAGCTCTCATGGTTACTCGCTAAAGTGAAGCTGCATATTATTATTAACTTATATTATTATTATATCTTATATTATCTTATATAAGATATAATAATAATATGCCATTTTTTATGGGGATGGGATATTTTTATTTTAAATGTTATTTTTGTTATAGAAACAATTTATTGAGTAGAAATTGACTCTCATATTTTCTTGCCCATTTTCAGTATTTTTATTGTGTTCTTTTAGTGTAGTTAAAAATTAAAAGTCTTCTTTAATTATCTAATTATTCTAACGAATATTTTTAATAGCTGCACAAATTATTTCGAAAGTATTCTCAAAAATGCTTTGTGTAGTAGGAAAAAATTTAAAGAGTTTAATTTTTACTAAAATTCTTTAAAGTAAATAACTAAAATTTTAACTAACTAATAAGAAGCAAACTAATAAAAAAATTAACTAATAAACTAAATAATAACTTATAAACTAATAAACTTAACTAATAATTAATAAACATAAACTTAACTAATAACTAATAAACTAAACTTGAAACTACACGCATGTTCATAAATTAAGGATAATTCAGAATCACACAGAAATTAAACTCTAAAATAAAAATTTCACCTGTAGAATTATCACACACATCTTGAAGAAGAATATGAAAATTACAGGAAACCACCAGATGGCGCGGATAGTGCTTCACAATGACGAGAGTGTAAGAGAGGGCTATATAAGGAATGGTGGCACAGAAGTAAAATTGTTCACAAGCGCTTTAAAAGCCTATCAGTGCAATAACCGCATAGTTATGGCACAAAGGAAGCATTTGGATACTTTTTTACGTGGTGGAATTATCGGACGACTGGAATGTGGACGTACCCAGCTGGAAGTATCCGAGGAATTTGGAATCGCCCAGAGTGTCATCTCCAGGCTTTGGTAACGATTCCAAGATGATAGTGAGTAGATGTTACCGCACAGGTCGCCCCCGAGTCACAACGCCGAATGAGGACCGGTATTTAGCAGTTACTGCCAAAAGAAACAGACGGAGCACAGCATCAGACCTGTCTCGTCACCTCTCTTCAGATACCGGTACACAGTTTCAAGGCAGACCGTGTACAGACGCTTAGGGCACATTGGTCTATATGCTCGTAGGCCTGTCAGATGTGTTCCATTTACCGCAACTCACTGTCACCTGCGATTAACCTGGAGTAGAGAGCATGCATTGTGGACACCGCAACAGTGGTCTTGTGTGATGTTTTCCGACGAGGTCAGGTTTAGTTTGCACTCTGATTCTCGCCGGACTTTCATATGGAGAGCGCCAGGTACCCGTTACCACCAAGAGAACACCATTGAAAGACACCGTTACGGTGGTGCAGAATGGCTCGTTTGGAGAGGAATTATTCTTAGTTCCAGAACTGACCTGCATGTTCAGAGTGTAACGATGACAGGCCACATCTATCGGGATGTCATTCTGGAACAACATGTACGTTTGTTTCGTGGCGCCATGGATGCTGAATTTCTGTTTATGGATGACAACGCCCGTCCTCACCGTGCAAACATTGTAGACGAATGCCTTCAATTGGAGGATATCACCCGTATGGATTGGCCAGCATACTCACCGGACTTGAATCCAATAGAGCATGTGTGGGATATGCTTGGCCGGCGAATTGCTGCCCGTCAACCCCCTCCCACTTGTCAACCGGAACTTCGGAGGGAATTACTTGATGAGTGGTGTAATATTCCCCATGATCAGATTGATAAATTGATACTCAGCATGTCTAGACGTTGGAAGGCCTGTATTGCATCGTCCGGGAGACATACTCCATATTAACCATCATACTAGCCATATTATACTGTTTTTTTGTAAATAGGTTCTTTTTTGAAATTTGCTCTAGGGAGTAAAAATCGCAATTTTTAATAATTATGTCAAACATATAGCATCTTATTTGCTCTTTACCTTTTGTTTAATAAATAGACTTTACAAATAAGTCATATTTGTTTTGCTTCTGTCTCTTTCTTTGCCTGAACTTCATTATCTTTAACTTATGGACATGAGTGTAATAAAAGCGAAAAATTGAAAGGTAAATAAAAATTTTAATAAACGTAAATGTTTGATAATATAGATTTGAGATGATTCATTTTGTCTCTAAAGTCTAAATAACCGAATTCCCAGCATGCATTTTTGAAAGAATAATGATATTCTACACAATATATAAAATTTATAAATGCATAAAATATAAATTATGTATAAATACTTATATATAAATTTAAAATAGAAAAAAAAAATGTCTTTATCTTAACAATTCTTAAAAATTCAATTAGAATTACATAAAATTATGCACTTAAAACATTTCAAATTAGACTCACATCCTATACGTTTTATTAAAAGTATATTTTACTATTCACAGAAGATTTTGCATAAAATATGTTTTGAAATATCATTTCCAGTCTAGACTTGACGTTTAAAATTTAAACTAAACAAATCGTATCCCTTTCCTCACAAAGTTCAACGAAATATCACACACCACTTCATAAATATATTTAAAAAGTTACCATAAATTGTTATATAATGCTAGACAAGAATAGAAATTTGGACTTGTTTGATGTTGAAACGCTTGTTATTTATTAGATAAAATAAAATCAGATGTAAATTACATCTCACGTTGTTCCGGGTTTTATTTTATTAAATATTTTGCACAAACTTTTGCATTTATTTATTGATTACTATTAGATCATTTTATATAACTTGTGAACAATAAAATTAAAAAACTTACTCATAACCAGAATAATAACTTAGATTTATTTATACTTTAAGATTAAAAAAAAAAAGATTCCGCAAGAAGTTTTGTTGAAATTTTGTACGTAAATACCATGTGACATAACAAGCAAATGAATTAATTTTGGTAACCAAACAATAAATATCTTTATGCAGCGATGTAGCTTAATGACCATATGGTGTATAAACGGACAGAAATTCCTATTCTATTGTTGTATTTCCACTTGAATTTGATTCCGTCCACTCAATTTGAGTGTGGTAGTGTAGAGTCAATTGTGCTAAAGCAATGATACACACTGTGGTCCGCGTTATCAAATGTCAATTTCGTTTTAAGCAAATAAGAAGAAAAACTTTTGACAAACTTTCTAAATTTGATGAGCGATTTAAAGATGGAATTGATCCTTCTCTAAATCAATAACAAAATAGACACGCAAATATTTTTACCGATGTTTTACATATATAGCAATTTTACTTTTTTGCAAATTACGTAATTAAGATTTTTCATTTATGCGCTAGAATTGATTCAGAGTTCCTGCCTTTAATTATTTCGATCTTTCCCTAACACAAGAGTGCCAAATATATTAGCCATTAAGGTATTATTCAAATGAAACGCTTGACACAAAAATTATTATTATTTCATAATATTCCCCAAGACATGTTCCAATTTGATGCTGCCAATTTGATTTGTTTGCTTTCTCTGGGTGTTGCTAGAAAATGCGTTAAAATGTTTAAGCTCATTTGGATCAAAACATTTTGTGAACAAACATTTTCAATCAGAAATTCTAAAAATTCAACAAATAGAAATCATTGGACTAGAACGAGATATTTCCAACTTAGATTTTTATAAAAACAAAAATTGTGTCAAATACAAAATCCCACATTAATTCTTTCAAATTTTCATTCAAAATTATTTATTTTTTAATATACTATATTCTTTATTTTTCCTTACAAATTATTTGTATAAATTAAACAAATGTGTTATACATAACTTTTGATTTTTTTATCATTTCGTCCTTGGATAAAATAGTGCGAGTATATGGTAGCAGTGACTTACAAAATCTGTGAAATTTAGGTATAGGATGGTAAAATCCAAATTTATGTCAATGTAACACAATATATTATGTTTGTACCATATATTACTACATTTATATAACTTACCACTCAATGATTAGTATTCTCCAGCAATATCAAAACTTCATTTCCCTTTGGCTCAGAAATCTGTATTAAATCTTATTTTATGACCTCAATTATTTAATTCTTGTTCCCTGTCTTAACGGATTATTGATTGCCAAGATTAATGCATTTCCTTCTCTTGTTTTGGACGGATACAGAATGAAGTGTGAAAGAGGCAACTCTTGATTCGTTATTATTAACTACTCGAATTGTGTTCACAAGGACCAAAGACGACACTGGGAACAGTATATGAGCTCACTGTACAACTATCTTTCCTATACTTCTCTTTTGCAGTTTTATGTAGGACTGGTTCAGTTTGAAATTTGAATGGTAGATAAAATTTCTTCTGAAACGAGTCCCTTTAACCAACGGAAGCATCTTAAGACGTCTAGGACAATGACTGTATAATAAACTGACAGTAAGCTGCCCACAGCTTTATACACAGGAATTATTGCTTAAAGTGGTATTTCATTTAATAGTAATATTCTTTCCTTTCTCATGCATGTAACATTTACAAAAATATAGTACGGCAACAATATTCTATATATTACGATGTTTTATCTTTCCTTTTTCATGGCATCAAGGACATATTTAAACATGGCTGCAATCGTTTCTGCTAACTGTCGTTATGATTGTAATTTTCTTTTTCTTGGTCAAATATATCACTAGTTCTCTCCTCAATAAAATATGTTTGGTTTCTGATGAGAAAGCTTCTTTAAACGGCCAAATATCTCAATAATCTAACTTTACACTATGAGAACGTTTGAAAGGAAACCCAGCAAGGGGATAATCATCAACAATACAAATCAATATCAAGGCGAATAACAGTTGCTTAGCGGTCTGATGGCCAGTGGTACCACACGCTTCAGTATGCCTGTGACATGGACGTTTGTTAGCGGTTCGGAATCCAAGTTAAACTGTAGGTCTTGACCAAATTAGACGAAATGTTCAAAACAAATTGCCGTAGAGCGACAAACAAAACTATTGCTTTAAGCCAAAAGTGAACTGACACCTTATGATTAATAACTAGATGTTATATCTGCCGAAGATTGCTAATCATTTGAATTTTTAGGAATTTTTCAGAATTTATTTCTAGGGAATAACTGATATATTAAAAAAATATCACTAGTATATCTATAGTTTTTCATGAAGATAATCCAGTTTTACGTGATAGAAAATTTAATGACTTATTTCAGCTAATGACAAGAGTTTAGTTAAGAATTCCATCATCATCAATTATCCAAAACTAGGCACATTCAATAACCTTTCAAACTAATCTCTGAAAACCCTATTTGTGCAGTGAGCAAATGTTATTCACGAAAATGAAATAAGTGGAATTTCGGACTGTCCACCATTTATACCGGACGTTCCTTCTTAGTCAAAATATAACAGCACATTAGTTTTGGCAATCAATTATCTGTTAGCGCATGCAATAAGATTCTCTAATTGAGGGAATAAAATTTAATACTCGTTTCCATCCACGTGAAATGCAGGGTTATGATACTGTATGTTACAGTAATGTCAAAAGTAATCGCTTAGTTGCAAAAGCTATGATCTCTGAATTCTAATACAAAGTTATTCTCAGTGCAGTAGCTAATTAAATGTTTGTAAATCCCATTCAGATGAATTTAACTCTCTTAATGAATTATTCTTTCTAAATTTCTTTTTAATACTTCCGAAGAATTTTAATTCATAAATTTATTTAACATATAACTACACTCATGTACATAAATTAAGGATAATGAAGTTCAGGCAAAGAAAGAGACAGAAGCAAAACAAATTTGACTTATTTGTAAAGTCTATTTATTAAACAAAAGGTAAAGAGCAAAAAAGATGCTATATGTTTGACATAATTAATAAAAATTGCGATTTTTACTCCCTGGAGCAAATTTCAAAAAAGAACCTATTTACAAAAAAACAGTATAACATGGTTAGTATGATGGTTAATATGGAGTATGTCTCCCGGACGATGCAATACAGGCCTAGACATGCTCCGTATAAAATTATAAATCCGATATTGGGGAATATTACACCACTCATCAAGCAATGCCCTCCGAAGTTCCAGTTGACATGTGGGAGGGGGTTGATGGGCTGCAATTCGTCGGCCAAGCATATCCCACAGATGCTCTATTGAATTCAAGTCCGGTGAGTATGCAGGCCAATCCATACGGGTGATATCCTCCAATTGAAGGCATTCGTCTACAATGTTTGTACGGTGAGGACGGGCGTTGTCATCCATAAACAGAAATTCAGCACCAATGGCGCCCCGAAATAAACTTACATGTTGTTCCAGAATGACATCCCGATAGATGTGGCCTGTTATCGTTACACTCTGAACATGCAGGTCAGTTCTGGAACCAAGAATAATTCTTCCCCAACCGAGCCATCCTGCACCACCGTAACGGTGTCGTTCAATGGTGTTCCCTTGGTGGTAACGGGTACCTGGCGCTCTCCATATGAAAGTTCGGCGAGAATCAGAGTGCAAACTAAACCTGGACTCGTCGGAAAACATCACACCAGACCACTGTTGCGGTGTCCACAATGTATGCTCTCTACTCCAGGTTAATCGCAGGCGACAGTGAGTTGCGGTAAGTGGAACACATCTGACAGACCAACGAGCATATAGACCAATGTGCCCTAAGCGTCTGTACACGGTCCTTCCTTTGTGCCATAACTATGCGGTTATTGCAATGAAAGGCTTTTAAAGCGCTTGCGAAACATTTTACTTCGTTGCCACCATTCCTTATATACCCCTCTCTTACACTCTCGTCATTGTGACGCACTATCCGCGCCATCTGGTGGTTTTCTGTAATTTGCATATTCTTCTTCAAGATGTGTGATAATTCTGCAGGTGAAATTTTTATTTTAGAGTTCAGTTTCTATGTGATTCTGAATTATCCTTAATTTATGGACATGAGTGTAAAATAGTGCGTTCTATTTGTGTAATAGTAGATCACAACATACATTAGTATTTTTTACGAAAAAAAAATTATTTAAGGAAAAGATTTGTGTATATCTGTGTGCATTAATCATGGACGGACATCCCATGAGCAATCAAATCATGGATGGAGGGAAAGGGGCAGCTTCTGTTGTGATGGACCACCTGTGAGAAGTCTGACTTGGCTCTATGTCGTTTAAGAATGAGGGCAGTACCTTCTAGGAAAGCTTTTACTAGAAGCTACACCGCATTTATGCATTTTATGGGAGAATACTTTATACACTTTAGCATTTACGCATTTTATGGGTGTCTACAACAAAGACGCTAGCGGGTTGAACCTCTACCCTAATGCTCACCATCGGAGCACTTTGCCACTGAGCCACGAGTCGGGCGGAAAGATTTTTGCAAGTAAAGCAATGAGCCAAATATATTTGGTTAGTAATTCTACTCTTTTAAACTTTAATTTCTAATGAAAGCATACTTAATCTGTAAATGCATCACTCATAAAAAATTCGGCGGTATTTATTTATTTATTTATTTTTACTCAATTCGCTTTTTCTCAAAAGTTTTGGATGAAATTCTACTTCAAGAAAAATATATTTTGTAGTTTTGAAGACCGCCTTAATAGATAGAAAGTCATCGATTTAATAAATTTTACGGAATAAAATAAGTAATTAATCATCTCAAAAAACCATTATCTTTAAACATTTACTGAATTTTA
The DNA here is from genome assembly GCA_021605075.1 of Caerostris darwini. Taxonomy (NCBI): domain Eukaryota; kingdom Metazoa; phylum Arthropoda; class Arachnida; order Araneae; family Araneidae; genus Caerostris; species Caerostris darwini. The sequence goes on along the minus strand of BPLQ01010950.1, from coordinate 18,319 downwards.
TGGGCCCATTTCTTCACAATAGCATTTTGTTACTTTATACTCCGCTGCCTCAATATGCTGTCATAATAATGTATACAATGCCATACCATGTTATCATACCATGATATAATCACTGTTTGTATTTCTTTGTTTCATTTAACTTTATGTTAGTTATATAGTACTTTATATGTTTTATCTATTTTAAGTTTCAATGTATTTTTGTAATTTTATCATTACATACATTTACTCTTCCCATTTTATACTATTTTTACAACCCTCACAATTTTAACTGGAAATGGGATACATATTTCCGAATCATGGCTGAAGTGTTATATAAATTAAAGTAAATATGGTCTAGTAACAACATCATTGTTTGAAAAATAAAATGTTATCTATCTAAAAGCCGAAGACGAGGAAAAGTCATTCATCCGCGTTTATATTTGGACGTTTGCAAAACCATTGGTCTGAAGAAAATTGTTTTGCATAACAATAAAGGCGGATGAGATATACTTTGTCTTCCAATTTCCAGATATATTATTTTATTTTTCAAATAGTGATGATATTTATAATGTCATAATGTTTATAATGTCATGTATAAAATTAATGACACGATGAAAAATCTATTGATTTCATAAAAGGAATTTTGTGGGATAGAAAAGGAATAACATCGTTATTATTAATTACAAAACTTTCATCATCAACGTTCACCCAAAACTACAGATATTAAATAGTCTTTCAAGGAAACCTTAAAATAACTCACTTGTAGATTGCACCTATTCTGTAAAGGACATTCACGAACATGGAACAAATTGAATTTTACACTGTCCACCATTTAAATTGTCTATTCCTTCCGAAACAAGAGATAACAGGCACATCAATCATGACAATCAATAATCCGTTAGCACGTGCAACAAGCATTATATAATTGAGAGCACAGAATAAGATATCTAGGCCAGAAGTGAAATTTAGTGACAATGATGGAGATTGCGGTAATCGCCCATTGACAAATGCTCTAAATGTGGTAATTCATTACAAATTTATTCTCTCTTATTGAGTTAAGTACTAATACATCTCTGTCAGATGAACTTAAATCAGATCTGCTTTAATGATTTGTACTTAGTAGATTACTCCTGTCTTTGCAATAACTAATAGTTAAGATTTCTGACAGCATTTGTATTCCGTAACTTAAATAAGGTATTGCTAAGTTTTGTACTTTGTTTTGAAGAATTAGAGAAAAGAATATGTGTTTAATTTACTTTTACGATTATGAAAAGCAATAAATTATGTCATGAATCGATTATCATATAAAATTCCATGATCAGTACATTATATACACTCATGTCCATAAATTAAGGATAATTCAGAATCACACAGAAATTGAAATCTAATATAAAAATTTCACCTGTTGAATTATCACACACATCATGAAGAAGAATATGCAAATTACAGGAAACCACCAGATGGAGCGGATAGTACGTCACAATGGCAAGAGTGTAAGAGAGGGCCATATAAGGAATGGTGGCAAAGAAGTAAAATGTTTCACAAGCGCTTTAAAAGCCTTTCATTGCAATAACCGCATAGTTATGGCACAAAGGAAGCATTTGGATGATTTTTTACGTGGTAGAATTATCGGACGACTGGAATGTTGACGTACCCAGGTGGAAATATACGACGAAATTGGAATCGCCCAGAGTGTCATCTCCAGGCTTTGGCAACGATTCCAAGATGGTAATGTGAGTAGATGTTACAGCACAGGTCGCCCCCGAGTTACAACGCCGAATGAGGACCGGCCTTTAGCAGTTACTACCAAAAGAAACAGACGGAGCACAGCATCAGACCTGTCTCGTCACCTCTCTTCAGCTGCCGGTACGACAGTTTCAAGGCAGACCCTATACAGACGCTTAGGGCACATTGGTCTATATGCTCGTTGGTCTGTCAGATTTGTTCCACTTACCGCAACTCACAGTCGCCTGCGATTAACCTGGAGTAGAGAGCATGCATTGTGGACACCGCAACAGTGGTTTGGTGTGATGTTTTCCGACGAGTCCAGGTTTAGTTTGCAGTCTGATTCTCGCCAAACTTTCATATGGAGAGCGCCAGGTACCCGTTACCACCAAGGGAACACCATTGAACGACACCGTTATTACGGTGGTGCAGGATGGCTCGTTTGGGGAGGAATTATTCTTGGTTCCAGAACTGACCTGCATGTTCAGAGTGTAACGATGACAGGCCACATCTATCGGGATGTCATTCTGGAACAACATGTACGTTTATTTCGGGGCGCCATTGGTGCTGAATTTCTGTTTATGGATGACAACGCCCGTCCTCACCGTACAAACGCTGTAGACGAATGCCTTCAATTGGAGGATATCACCCGTATGGATTGGCCAGCATACTCACTGGACTTCAATCTAATAGAGCATCTGTGGGATATGCTTGGCCGACGAATTGCAGCCCGTCAACCCCCTCCCACCTGTCAACTGGAACTTCTGAGGGCATTGCTTGATGAGTGGTGTGATGTTCCCCAAGATCAGATTTATAATTTGATACGCAGCATGCCTAGGCCTGTATTGCATCGTCCGGGAAACATACTCCATATTAACCAACATACTAACCATGTTATACTGTTTTTTTTTAAATAGGTTCTTTTTTGAAATTTGCTCCAGGGAGTAAAAATCGCAATTTTTATTAATTATGTCAAACATATAACATCTTTTTTGCTCTTTACACAGTATCATAACCCTGCATTTTACGTGGGTGGAAACCAGTATTAAATTTTATTCCCTCAATTAGGAAAACATTATTGCATGAGCTAACAGATAATTGATTGCCAAAACTAATGTGCTGTTATATCTTGACTAAGAAGGAACGTCCGGTGGACAGTCCGAAATTCCACTTATTTCATTTTCGTGAATAACATTTGCTCACTTCACAAATAGGTTTTTCAGAGATTAGTTTAAAAGGTTGTTGAATGTTTATGTGTTGGTTGTTGTTTTTATATTAATTATGTCAACCATATAGTATCTTTTTTGCTCTTTACCTTTTTTTTAATAAATAGACTTTACAAATAAGTCAAATTTGTTTTGCTTCTGTCTCTTTCTTTGCATGAACTTCATTGTCCTTAATTTATGGAGAAAATTCATTCTTATAAATTCATTCTTATAATATATAAGAATGAATTATTGAAGTACTTTTATAAGAATAATTGACGGTATTTCAATACTCTGAATTTATTTTTTAATTCTAATAAAAAAAGTATTGTTATTTTTTGCGACATACATAAAAATAATCTCTTGAAAAAAGGATTCTAATTTTTGTGAAAATGGTCAAAAATTTGACTCTATAGATATAAACTAAAATACATTTTTTATTGTGTAAGGAAATCATTACTAATTTAAAGATATCCAAACATAATGGAAAATGATGCCAGTTTGTCCAACTCTATTTTAATAGGATCAACATTTTATGCAAATGTAAGAAGTTTCAACTACAAGTCATAACAGTCTGGACAAAACACTTCCGTAAAATTTTTAGGCTGCTTTTATGCAAGGCCTTTGGATATTCAGAAAGAAAAGAACATGTTCTCCTATCCTAAATATTCATTTCATTTCCTATTTATATATATTTCCTCTAATTCTTTCGTAGACATTCTACATACTGGAAGAAAGTAAAACAAAAAACTCTTCAATTTCAAATAGTTGGTAATTTTTCTTTTCGTTTATTATTTCTAACCTTTTCACTTTCAAGAGTTAGCATAAAATGTGTTGACAACAAAATATCAGTTTCATTATCAAAAATACCGTAAACAAATTACAGGAAATCTTACACTGAGGGTCCTTTTACCCTTACTTTAATGTGCAAATTTAGCTCATTAAAACCCGGCAAGTACGCGAAAGTTTACTGAATTAATTGAGATCGAAGTAACAAGGAGGGACCTGGAATGAAAATTCTCTTAGGACGTTTGGAGAAGGGTCTAAAGCAATTTTGAAACAATCAAATTTCCACAGTATGGAAGATTCAGTCAAGGTCTCATCCCGCCCCATCAGATCTTTTGTTTTTATCTCGTATGAAAGTTGGCTGAATGGAAATTGAACTTGGTCGTCTGATAATCGTCGTCTTTTCTATCTCTTGAGAGCATCTTTTGTCCGGTTAAGACTCAAGACGTAATTTAGAAGTTTTCGGATAATAATGGACTTGAAGTCGAGGGACTTCGATGAATCTCTTTTGGAACAAACTGGTATTTATCAAGAATAATAATTCACTGCTTGAAAACGCAGAAATCTTTGTTAAAAAAGATAGAGACGTTTTGAATATAAAGACGTTTGTTTTGAATATAAAGATGTTTGTTTTGAATATAAAGACGTAAAAGGAAAGTTTTTCGATAGAAGTTTTAGAATTAAACTGTCAACACTTCTTTAACAAATCTCTTAATATACGATATCGTTTGTAGTGGACAATGTAATATCTAGCATTGTGTCGAAATCAAGAAAATTTGATAAAAATTCTAAATCAAGTTGTTTTAAACTACAAAAAGTGAATTTTAATGGGAATTTCAGTAAAATAGCAAAATACATTTATGATTATTTTTACAATATAGTCTAACAAAATATCAATATATTAATGAGATAGCACTTATTTGTATCAGGTTTTGGTCGATGGATCTAATCTATGCGCAATTTGGTTATGGGAGCACCATTCTACTGTGTCAACATGTCGATGGACCTAATTTATGGACAATTTGGTTATGGGAACACCATTCTACTGTGTCAACATGTCCATGGACCTAATCTATGGGCAATTTGGTTATGGGAACACCATTCTACTGTGTCAACATGTCGATGGGCCTAATCTATGGGCAATTTGGTTATGGGAACACCATTCTACTGTGTCAACATGCCGATGGACCTAATCTACGGGCAATTTGGTTATGGGAACACCATTCTACTGCGTCAACATGTCGATGGACCTAATCTATGGGCAATTTGGTTATGGGAAGACCATTCTACTGTGTCAACATTTTTTATATGGATTGAAAAAAACAGTTTTTTTAAAATTCATGAACGTTTTGATATGCATTAGAAATTTATGAATGGACAATTCATTTTTATGCTTTTAACGAAAATTGTGTAACTTTTAGATAAGTTGTGACTTCAACACAAAATATTAACTATAATTATTACTTCTTGTTCGATAATAAAAAAAACTATGTTTAATTTCTTCCATCCTAAACATCTTAAATTATATATGTAAAAACATAATATATTGTTTTTAAACCGTTTTACTTTCTCTAAATTGTACATGTATTATAACGAGTATTTAAACTACCTATTATGTTATTGGAATCCATTCTCAAATGCAGGATTTAACAAATGAGATTCAAAAGAATACGTTCTATATTGTCATGCAAATGTGCTTTTGAAATGTTATGATGGATTTTAATTAGAATAGTATAAAGTATCGTGATTTATCCATTATTTTTATAATTAATAATTATGTTAATCGACTGTGATTCTTTACGACACCAGAGACATTGATCGACTTGAAAATTCCACTAATTCAGAAAAGTTAGTATTATCAGCAATAAAAACACGGGTTTAATATGAATGTTAATTGAAAACATTCGTTATAGATTTTTATATTTATGTGTATATCATTTGCTTGAGTATTGTAATAATTTATAATATTACTTAATAACATAAATGTGCAATTCATATTCCGATTTTAAATGTTTATAATAATGCTACAATCGGACCCGATGATAATGTCACTTTGCCTAAGAACTTAAGGCATATTACTACATCCCACCATTTCACTGAGCTTAGAGCTCATCCCTTTACAGTTATGAATGATTTTGTGTCACCACAATTTTGAAGCAACACATCGAAGGTGACAACAGGCAGTCACATCTCCTCCTCCTCGAGCCCCAGAAATTGCATCTTTTGAATGGAAACCCAAAGCACTATCTAGGTCACTCTTGTCCATGTGTAAGAGTAATCGAAGTCAATTAATAATTGTGGGCCACAATCTTTAACTTCATGTATAGTTGGAATGAACACAATCTATCTCAATCTGCATGTCAAAAAGTACTTCTATTTGACATAAAAACGATATGAGAATGATGCGATAAGTCTCTTTCTGCAGATAACAAAAATACATATTTAAAGATACTCGTATGCATAATACAGGATTTTTTTTTGAAATAATGAACTTTATTTGTACTTTTATTTACTTTCGAAATAATGATCACTATCCTCATTACACAAGATTTAGTAGGTAATTTAATATACAAAGCAATTTTTTTCGAAAACTTCATTTTCAGATTTATAAATTTTCCCTCGAGAATAAATTGTGCACCATCAAAATAAATAAAAAATATATATTTGATGTCAATTTTTCTCTTCACTGATCATGTGTTTCACACTTTCGTAAATTAGGATATTGTTATATGTAAGAGATAAAAATATTATTATAGGCTTTCTTTTCTGAAAATTAAAATGATACTAATTTTTTAACAGAAATAAAGTAACAGGTTATAGTTCATACAGTACATTTATCGCTTGTGCATTTACTCTATACACGGATATACCACCATATGAAAATATTCATGTACATCTTTATCAATACATATTCTATGAATTGTAATACATGATTAGAAAGTATACTTATGATTATTATAAATACACATCTACCGCTGTATCTACCAGTTTGTTACGATGCTGATCCTTATATGCAAATAGTTTTTATTGTATAATTTTATTGTTGTTTTTATTTTGTTGATCTTTTTAATTGTGTATTTTATTGCAACGTACTCATGTTTACGTACCTTTAGTGCCCCAATTAAATGCATTATCCTGCTAAACTAAAATTAAAAATAAAAACATTATTAAAAAATAGAAAAATAATATTGAATAAATATATTACAGTAGAACTAATATTTGATATAATATTCGTTTTCACGAATTTTACACATAAGTTTCATAAATTTTATAATTATATTTATTTTATTAATGTCATATACAAAAAAACTTGCAACTAAATTAACTAAAAAGAATAGAAATCCCATTTATTACCAGCCCTAAATGATACTGACAATACAAAGAGTACTCAAATTTCCTTTTGTATTGCACAAAAAGCATTCATTCCTATTATTATATATCTAAAAGTTTATTAAAAATGACCTGCAATTTATTACATTTATTGTAATACAAAGAGAATTCTTAATGAATAAAGCGAAATAAAATTTTTAACGCTTATTACATTCCAATACGACATAATGTGTACTTTTACTTCAGACAGAAAAAAATGCAATTACAAAATAATTTTTTTTTTCATGTTTTCGTACTCTCTAATTCTTTCATGGAGTTTATAAAAAAATTCAAAGGTATTCTTTTGCGTCCCCTTCTCCAGGAAATAGCCTCCATCTTACCAATCGAGGCCATTATCTTTTTCCAAATATTTCTACCCTTTAGGATCTTATTTGGAAATTGCACACTTATAAGAAGAACATTCAGAAAAAAATTCAAGACACTTTCGGTGGAAAGGAACCTTTTACATGCATTAAGCATCGGGATTTCCTATTCCGTGTTAATAGTTCTGTTATTTTTTTTTTTCGGGATTTGGAGAAATTCCAATTGATATCATTAAAGCAATTCCAAAGTTCAGATTAGCAGATGGAGAATCCCCTTTAAATGATCTATACACCCCTAAAAAAAGTTTAATTTTGGCATTAATTCCCTTTTTTAAAGGATTTGAAGTCACGCAATATTGCGATTTTTTGTCATTGCAATCTTAATAATATTGATTTGATATTTGTACTTTTATAGAAATTTAAAATGAATAAATCTCGAGATGTGACATAAAATTGACATTCCCCCCTCCCCAAAAAAAACGTTAATTTCGGCACGCAATATTGCAATATTTATCATTGAAATCGTAATAATATTGATTTGATTTTTTTTTAATAAAACTAATTTAAATAGAATTAAACTATCTCTACATGTGACTTAAAACTACATCTCTTCTTAAAAAAACTTTCTATTTTAATAAATTAAACAAAGAATATCTTCTAAAATAAATTTTACAATTCGAAAATCTCTTGAATAAATTAGCACTAAAATTCGTATACTTTGTATTCTGGTTAACAGAGATTTATATAAAAGAAGTGCAATAAAGAATCATACAGTTTTTCGTTATATAATATAGGTAATAAATTTCAGTATAATAAATTATCCTTTAAGTTATTAATTATCCTTTAGTTTTATGTTTAACAACTTTAAACTCTTAATTTTTAATATAATAATAATAATAATATTTTCATATTTTTTCAATATAATAATATTTTTTTTTTTAGTAGTAAAAGAAAATAACTAAACATTTTAAGAAAGAAACTTATTATTGTTATGTTTATTATTTGAGAATCCGTTCATGTTCGATTTTGAAATATTTATTTTTACTATGGGAAACATAAACAGGACGTAGCGGACGTAAACGGAATAGTTATGTATATTGAAACTTTTACTAATATCCAAGCTTCTAGATTCTGCAATTAAATGAAATTGAAAAGACGTCCTTTTTAATAAATTTTTACATTGGATATACAAAAAACATATTGCTGTAAGATATTTATTATCTTTATAGTGGAAAATATAAATGTAGAACACTACTTTTAAAGAATTATTGAAAATATTTAATTATGCAATCAACAGTTAATTTTATAGATTTAATAACATTTTTGAGCTTTAATAAAATTAATAAATATAAAAAATTTCTTTGTAATTGGCTGTTCATTCTTGTTTTACGTAAAGGCTTAATGTACAAAATAACACTGGTAAGTGGACATAGATGTACTAACACCAATAACATTGCAGTTGTTAAAATTACTTACTTTAAAGAACTCAATAAAAAATTAATTTATCATTTTTATAGGATCTAACATTTAAGTACAGAACAATAAATTAAGTGGATGCCTTTCACTTAAGATTCAGATTCATGATTTTATTTGCTTTAGAAATTTTCTTATTCTACTAATACTATAGTTTTTCGAGCTCTTTGTTTTTTTTTTCATTGATTCTCGTGAAACATTAAGTCTCGAGATGGATCACTCGAGTTGCATCTCATGGGGAACGGTTCGTTTTCGACAGGAATTGCAAAAGCTTTTAGAATTCTTTCACGACTCATTTGTACAGCAGAAAATAATAGACTTAAATTTATTTATTATTATTTTATTTTTTTGGTGGCGTTAGAAATTGAAATCTAAGACAAATCCCAAGTTTTCATTTGCCTAGTAAGCATTTAATGTTTTGCAAAGTGAGTGAATGTATTGTTGGAAGTTTGGCATGTACAGCAAATTTTAATGCACGATCTTTAAGAAAAATGTATTTGTATTAATCAGTCATTTAAAATTTTAGTTATATGCACCATGCCAACAATAAAATATTGGAATTAAATATAAATTAAATTATATTTGGAAACTGTTTTGAAAACGAGATTTTGAATGAAGATTTTCATGAGTTTATGACTATATAAAGTAAAGCAGAAATCAAAATAGTATTAACCAAAATTGAATTTTGTTTGAATATTAAAAGTTTTAATAAATTTTTTTTTCAAAAATCATAAATCATTTGGGTTTTATAAATAATATGTAATGAATATGAAATTATAGGAACACATATATAAATAATGGTAGTAAAAAAAATTAAATACCCTTATATTTTTTAATTAAAATAATAATTATTAGGCATGCAAATATGTTTCTGAAATATCATAGGTGCAACTTTTATTGTTAAAAATAGTACTAAATGTAATGAGAATATTTTTAGTTTTTTTATTCTTATTTTAATTGGAATATTTATTCTGGGTATGATAATTTCCTTTTGTTGTCTTTAAGTAAGTTTACAATAGCTATAAAATAGTTGTAAAATACAACATTCTAAACATAGTATAAATTTTGAACAGTCATTAAAGTCACTATTTGAAAAATAAAAAAATTTAATTATTGTTAAAAAATTAATTATCACTTTAATTTTTTCTTCCAGATTTGTATCCGGGTACCTAGACTTATTTTAACAATAAATTTCATTAAATATCCAATAATAAAGATTTTATAATTTGTTTAAATAAAGTTGTTTTGTAACTTATTCGCGAAATTAAATAAATATCATATTCATTAAAATATAATTAAGTAACGATAGTAATTAACATAGTTTTGCTAATAAATAAAAATAATATTGAATGAATAATAAAATATAGCTATACCAATAATTAAACGATAATAAAATTAAATGCTATATTTAAATAATTTCAGGAATAATGTATGTTACTCTCAAGTGATATTTTATTTTCGAAATAGCTAATAAAATAGAAAGGTTTTTCTGCAAAAACCAATATCAATATAGTTAATAAATTTAAGAAAAAGTGTTTTAGTAAATTACAAATGTTTGACTATTTTTTATACCAAAATAGTTCTTTTTACCTCTGATATCAAAAAACATGTTGTTATTGTATGTTTACTATAGGAAACTCTCAACAAGTTACAACTTTTTTAAACATTTCTTGGTCTGAATCATTCGATAACTTTCTTGGTCTGAATCAGTTTTTTTTCTAATAACTGAAACATCTTTTAAAAATTTCCACGTAAAGAAAATTTTTCTTAAATTTTTTAAAGCTTAATTTCGAAAATCTTTTTCAAATGAAGTTCTTGATATTTTGAGAAAAAGTAAAATTTTTGAGAATTTCTATAAAAAAAGAATTGCCTAAACGTTCGTAAAAAATTTATGATTTAGCTTTATTTTGTTCTTTTGAGAAATAAATAAAATAATGCATTTTATTTGGAAAGAGACCTGCTTTTTAAACATTTCTACTTCAAAATTCGAAAAAGTTACGACTGAAATAATAAATTACAATTTCGTCAGAACTGTACTTTGATGCAACTCACATTCGCCATTTAAAGTAAACAACATTCTTTCTGACTTTTCTATTCTTTTCTCACACAAACTTTCCAAATATTTTGTGGTTATTCTTATTTTTAATCCAGGAACTGACTTTCAGATATGGCTGAACTAATATTGATTACAGACATGAAAAACAAGTTTTGGTTTACATAGCGATGGCAACCTTCATAATGTATAAATATATATATATATATATATATATATATTTGCTTTCTAATTTATTGAAAAGCTCTGCATTAACAAACCTTGGGGCAAAACAAAGCTCATAACTACTTTATGGATTTTTTTGTATCTAAATGTAAATGGACCCCATTGCCCTTTTTATGAATATTAGAATACATATTTTCTGGTATGAATCAAACTTTCTTCTTTTTCTTTGTAGTAAATCTGCAAATAGTTCAAACGTTTTAATCACTGTAGAATATTTTTATTATTTCTTAATGCAAAGTGTGTTCTATTGTACTTATAATATAGTTAACGTGATCAATACAAAATGAATATTTTAGTTATGGCTCTATTTGAATTGTACGGAAAAAGCTTTTAACTGCTACAATTTAACAAACAAAAATTAACAGATATTTTATTTTAATATAGACGCATTAATTTTTTTGTCCAAATAACTGTCAAATGAAAAGAAGTAAATAATTTCTTGATTCATATTTCATGTGGATGACAAAGAATAAGTATTTGAAATAAATTATTAAGGAAACGTATATTAAATGAATGAAAAGAAAGGTAGTAAATTTCGTTGGTAGTACTTCCGTTCCTTCGTCAAGTTTTAAAAGCCATAATAATTTCAAAAATATTACATAAACATATTAAATAAATTACAGCGTTACATAAAAGGGAATTGAAGGAATTCGATATGTAATTTTTCTACTTTTCTCTGGTGTATTTCAAACAAATATCTCACATGAAACATATTTGGTCTTTTGTTACTGCACTTGAATCTGTTCGAAGTAATGCCATTAAAATAGATTCAATCTCGAGTTTTTTTTAAAAAAAATTCCTCGTTTTATTTTGCTATTTATTTTACTGTATACGTATTTTTTCATAAGGGTATATTTTTAGAATATATTTTAATTATCTAGGTGTTATTTTTTTTATTTTAACAAGTCTCGTGATAGAAATTTTTCAACTTTCTTTCTTTACTCCACTGGCTCTTTTTCCTGACCATATGCGAAAGTCTGTAATCCTGAATTCATTCTAGTTAAATGAATATAATTTTGTAAACTTCAAAATGCTTTTTTTAAAGTTAATTTATTAAATTTGAAACATTGAACCGATAAAAACAATTACAAATTGATGCCAGATAATGCATTAAAAAGTGAATCTTCATTTGGGTGACATATACATCGTAAACGTAACTTACTTCAGCCACAAATATCAAAAATTACATAATTTGAAACCACACCAATTAATAAAAATTAAAATCAATCTACGCCATTTCTTATATACAATGTACATAATAATTTGAGAATTAAGAAAATTCCATGATTTGATGATATGATTTCATGATAAAATGCTTTGAAAATATTTATTTAAGATTAGGCTTTGAAGTCATGTTAATTAGTTTATGTAAAACAAAAACTGTAAACTGTAGATCTATAAACAGAATAGAAACATTAAAATTGTAAAAGGGGTAAGAAATAAAATAATGTTTCATTTTAAGGCTGTTAGAAAATCATAACAAAATCGAAGATAAGACCCACATTTAAATTTGACAAATGTTTAATTAAATTTTAATGTATTTTGTAAATAAAGGAAATTTCAAGCAAGCAATAATATGTTTTTAAATTTTTATTATATTCCTATTATAGCCATGATTCCTCCTATTCATTACGGCCCTGTGGCGTTCAGGAGAAAGGGTCGGTTGTCGTACAGATTCTCACTCGGAAAGGCGATATATTTCGCTCATCCTGCGCCTAGCTGTGTATCGGATTTATCGGGTGTGTATCTTCTAAGCTTTCTTTTCTTAAAAGAGTTTTTAATTCCATCAGAGGTTTAACTCATGAGATCAAGAAATAAATTACCTTAAAAATGTAAATAAAATTCATCATGGCAGTTTTAGTTTGATGTGTTATCTTGTTTTATATTGTAGATGTATGATTGAATACCTTAAATATGAAATATGGACGCATTTTACTTAGTTCGAGGAAGACATATTTTGATTTGAACTTTTTTTTTTTATTTCCGCTCAACCTGTTCACTTTTTTCTACTGGCAGGTTTTCGTACATCACAAGTGGAATTTCTCTGTTCTCTGATGCATCGATAATTCAAAAATTTAAATGCTTAATAGATAATCGATGAGAGGTTTTTGTGTAAAAATATATTTGAATTTTATTGTGTACAGATCTGAATATTTCTTTAACAAATTAAAGAAAAAATAAAAGAATTCAAAAGCTTTATTTATTATTTCCACATTGTTCATCACGATATAAAATTAAAAGTTACGTTAATTTTTAACTTCCCTAAAAATTAATTTGTTTTAATTTTATATCGTGATCATGATTTTTAAATTTTAATTTTTAATAATTATGTAATTTTAAAAATACTTAATTAAATTAATACTTATCTGTAAAATAAATGAAGCTATGAAATAAAAATATTATCTTCCGCCAAGACGTTTTAGGGTTAAACGCCCGTATTTGCTTAATTCATGTAAGGAAACCCTGAAAACTTCCACCAGGCGGCTTGACTACGGCAACTTTATGAGAGGCACACATGCACGCTATCACAATCACCATCATATTTTTTCGTTTCTGAAGCGACAGGTTATTCAAATCTCCCCCCTTGTTTAATTTAGCTGAAATCAATTTCAAGCCTATCTGGGTGTTGGCACATTGCAGTGAATGAATGTGATGATGTTTGGAATGCAAATTACCACTATTCATGTTGGACATTAATTCTTAGTCAAGATATAACAGCACATTAGTTTTGGCAATCAATTATCTGTTAGCGCATGCAATAAGGTTTTCCTAATTGGGGGAATAAAATTGAATACTGGTTTCCATCCACGTGAAATGCAGGGTTATGATACTGTGGATTACAGTAATGTCAAAAGTAATCGCTTAGTTGCAAAAGCTATGATCTCTGAATTCTAATACAAACTTATTCCCCGTGCAAAAGCTAGTTAAGTGCTTTTGAAACCCATTCACATGAATTTATCTACTGTAATGAATTATTCTTGCTTTTTTTTATAGTTTCCATAATAATGCATCAGAGCTATTTTATTACATTTTAATTCACATAGTTATTTAAAAAATAACTAGATTTATGCATTTTATTTGCGAAATAGCAGATTATAGTATACAATAAGTATTTTTTTTTATTATGAAATGCAACTAATTACGGAAGGAAAAAGGTTTTGCACGTAAAACGATGGGCTAAATACATTTGTTAGTTTCTGATTCAAGAATAGTTCGTATACGATTGCTTTAGTAATTCTACTCTTCCGCCTTTAATTTCTAAGGAAACGGGAATTTGCAATACATGCCTCATAAAAAATTTGACGGTATGTATTTTTTTTTTTTACTCAAATCGTTTATTCTCAAAAGTTTTCGATGATATTTTATTAGAAGGAAAATACATTTTGAAGTTTTGAAGAATGGTTTCATAGATGGAAAATCATCGATTTAATAAATTTTTCGGATTAAAATGAGCAATTAATCATTACAAAAAACCATTATCCTTAAACATTTACTAATTAATCTGGACCCATTTCTTTTCATTAAACAATAGTATTTTGTTACTTTATAGTACGATATCATCAATATGCTGTCATAATAATATATACAAAGCCATACCATGTTCTGATATCCATGTTAAAATCGCTATTTTGTATTCTTCTGATTAATTTATGTTTATATCAGCTATAAACAGTTCTTTATATGTTTTATCTATTTTAAGTTTCCATGTATTTCTGTAATTTCATCAGTGCAATCTTTTTATCTTTCCATTTTATATTATTTTTGCAACACTTGCATTTTTAAATGGAAATGGAAGGCGTATTCCCGAATAAGGGCTGAAGTGTTGTATAAATAAGAGTTGTATAAGTGTTGTACATCATTGTTTGAAATATGAAATGATATCTATTTAAAAGCCAAAGACGAGGAAAGGTCATTCATCCTCGTTTATATTTGGACGTTTGCAAAACAATTGGTCTGAATGCAATTGTTTTGCATAACAATAAACTAGGATGAGATATGCTTTGCCTTTCAATTTCGAGATATAATATTTTATTTTTCAAATAATGATGATATTTATAATGTCATAATGTTTATAATGTCATGTATAAAGTTAATGACACGATGAAAAATCTACTGATTTCGTAAAAGGAATTTTGCTTTGTGGGATAGAAAAGGAATAACATTGTTATTATTAATTACAAATCAATGTTCATCCAAAACTACGGATATTAAATAGTCTTTCAAGCACCTTAAAATATCTCACTTGTAGATTGCACCTATTCTGTAAACGACATTCACGAAAATGGAACAAATTGAATATCAGACTGCCCACCATTTAAATTGGCCATTCGAAACAAAAGATAGCAGGCACATCAATCTTGACAATCAATAATCCTTTAGCGCATGCAACAAGCATTATATAATTGAGAGCACAGAGTGAGATTTCTAAGTCAGAAGTGAAATTTGTTGACAATGATGGGGATTGCAGTAATCGCTCAATGGCAAATGCTCTAAATGTGGTAATTCATTACAAATTTATTCTCTTTTATTTAGTTAAGTACTGATAGATCTCTATCAGATTAACTTATCTGCTTTAATGATTTGTTATTAGTAGATTACTCATAGTTTTACAATAACTAATAGTTAAGATTTCTGAAAGCATTTGTATTTGGAAACTGAAATAAGGTATATTTGAGTTTTGTACATTGTTTTGAAAGATTAGAGAAAAGAATATGTGTTCAAGTTGCTTTTACGATTATGAAATGCAATAAATTATTTGATGAATAGATTATCATATAAAACTCCATGATCAGTACATTAGATATATATATATATATATATAAGAATGGAAATATGGAAGTAGTATGGTAAGAATAGTTGACAATATTAGACGAATAGACGAATTTTACATGTATACAAAAGTGAAGAATAAGCGAAAGAATATTTCATGTAAAGAATAAATGGCTTTATTTGGCCATTCCTTAAAAAATTTAATTATGAGAAAAATTCATTTGAATCCGATACTTGAGT
Organism: Caerostris darwini; assembly: GCA_021605075.1. Classification (NCBI taxonomy): domain Eukaryota; kingdom Metazoa; phylum Arthropoda; class Arachnida; order Araneae; family Araneidae; genus Caerostris; species Caerostris darwini. The sequence goes on along the minus strand of BPLQ01010950.1, from coordinate 2,171 downwards.
AAGGTATTGTTAAGTTTTGTACTTGTTTTGAAAAATTAGTGAAGAGAATATGCTTTTAAGTAACTTTTACGATTACAAAATGCAATAAATTATTTGGTGGATACCTTGGAAATGAACTATTCACCATTCAAAATGCAGATTTTCTCAGGTAAAAATGAACAGGATAAAGTTTACATTTAAAGTCAAAATGTTGATCTCTTTTCGAGAGAACATATCACGAGAGAGATAATTTTGGGGATAAAGAAGCTAAATGACATCTCTTGAAATATACTCGAAAAAGTTGCGTCATTTCCTGTCCGGGAGAAAGCAAACGACTTTTTTATTCATAACTACTCGCATTTTGTTTCGTCTTTCTTGTATTTTTTTAAATGAATTTTTCTCAGAATATTTTTTATATTTTATCATTTTAACAATTGTTTTAAAAATAATTAAATTTTTGTAACTTCATTTGAATTAAAAATGTTTAAATTTAATGTTTTATAACGTAATTAGGAGTAATGAAACACATAATGATTAATAGTTGAAACGATTAATAATTTAATTTAATAATTGATATTAATTATTAATAATTGAAATGAGAATGAGAGATATTTCGGCTCTTGCAGTAGCAATTATAGCTTCTTAGATGTCTGAGCTATCGTTTTTGAAGCAGATTTTGAAGCAAACTGAAGTAAGTTCCTCCCGTGGTTATAACTGTCTTTCCCATCTGTGCATACATGAAAAAGCACACTTTTTCTTTTTTGTCAAGGCTAAAATACATTATGAGGGACACTAAACCTTCGCTTGAACGATATTGTTGAAGCTCTGAACATATTGTTTCCATATTTCTTATAGGCAGTTTTAAAATAAATCTATTTGTGTGAACAATCTCTCTTTTTTTTAAGTTTAAAACTGCATTTAAAATGGAATCTTTATATGCCTTTTAATGAGTGTAGCTTTATATGTATCTAATTAAAAATCCAAGTAGGTTTAAATTATTAAAAAATTTATGTTAAAATGTATTTTTTAATTATACATTCATAATTAAATGAAATTTTTAGTTATAAATACATTCTTAGTTTCGGAATTTTAATATTATACAATCGCTATTACGATTCCAGATACATATTAATACTTATGCAGGCATAAATATTTATGCATCAAACAATAAGTTACAAGATATTTTAAATAACTGTAATTTTTTGTGAAGCAGTGAGATACAAGTATTATTGAGAAGTTAATTTTTATTTGAAATAAAGATAGTTTCTATCAGGTATATTTATAATTTTAAGTAAAAATAAAGCATGAATCCTAACATTACAATTTTCCATTATTAAAATACACGTATTTACATGCATTTTATTATGGAAAACGCGTATACTGCAAACGTCACTCAGAGATAAAATAATCTGTTAGTGTATAGTTAAATGAGACTTGTTTTTTCCACTGGCGCACATTGCAGTTAATGTCTACACTTTTGAGAAGACTTTAATGGTAATATAGCATTAGGACTTACATGGACACCTGGATAGTTGGACCAATGTGTTTTATATTTTCTAAAAATGAAAAGCAAATGTACTGCAATTTTTTATTCCAAAACTGTATATAATTTGGTATTTTTCATTTTTTTCACTGTACACTGTGTGTAATATAAAGTGTCTCCTGGATAAATCACCACAAATCCATGCATTGTTTCCAGAGTACTCGTAAGTTTTTAATACTATCATTAACTGCTGGAATAGCAGATAAGCAATTGATTTCCCTTTAACAGATTCTAAAACATGCTGGTGGACTCTGTCGTGATGCGTCCACATTTCGCCATTTTCAAATTTCAACGAAACTGAACATAAGAGAAATCTTACAAATTTGAACGAGTTTGTTATTCTCCCATCGCATTTTTCGTCATTCTAAACGGAAAGCCTTTCTCATACCGAGGTATTTATCTAGAGATCAAACACGAGCGAATTCTATCTGATTTAACTTTTTGAGTTTCGAAGTAGTCTGACTTGCTTCTGAAACACATATTGATTTACAACAAGATGCATGGGATAACAAATTTCCATCTAAATTTAAAAGAATTATGAATAATATATAAGCTATGCAATATAGTAATTTCTTAATTGTAAAAATGTAAGAGGTCACTAGATTATAAAAGATGTTACCTTTGATTAAATATTTGCTATCTATTCCAC